>JAUFNR010000137.1:0-105605 GCA_031216915.1 Pictodentalium vernedei | reverse complement strand
ACACGTTGAAAATATTAATTGGTCTGACCACAATTAATTAATATGGCCTCTTCAAGTTGCTGCCATTGAATTGATATGGGAGATACCACCAGTGCTCTAAGGGTTAAGTAAAAACAAAACAAAATAAATACGCAGAGGTTAGTGGCTTAAATAGAGTGGGTTCAAGGGCGAGAGGTAGAGTATATTAATTTATATATTTTGCATCAATACACCGCCCCACCACCATTGACCCCCCCCCCCCCCCGAAAAGAAATTATTTTCCATCCCCATCATACTCCTTTGCGGAACTCAGAAAGGTGTTACCCCACCTTTTTCGAGCTTCCGCCGCCTTTGGGGGATTCAGACTCTTGCTCAGTGTGTGTGTGTGTGTGTGTGTGTGGGGGGGGGGGGGGGGGGGGTCGTTTCCAGTTACATTATCTCCATCTTGACATAGCTCACCAAGACAGTGCCAATAACGTACTTTTCATTTTTTCGGCCTTAATATTTTGTTTATGGCCTTTCTTTGGAGCGAATCGATAAGTCGAGCTCGTCCCAATGAGGAAGTAAAAGCTATGTTTTTGAGGCAGAAATTGAAAAATAAAAAAAATATGAATGGTGATTTTTGTGAATTGCGCCGGCTGCATGTGAACGGCATTACGCCGGATTGATTGAGAATTCGACAAATCGTCGGAAACACCCGAAATCGACTCCAATTTCAAAGTCAACGATTATGGGTTTTCATCGTTCCTTTACTGATGAATTATTAGTTATTACCCCCCCCCCCCTTCCCCAGAGGCTGTGGAGTATCAAAATACATTGTAATTGATATGGGGGTGGGGGGGGGGGGGAGTATAAATATACAACACATGATACCAAGTCTGGGGTTCTAGAAATATGGGAGTACAAATAATTTCCCTTCCAAGTTACCCTGTTTTCTTCTTCACCTCTTTATCCAACGCAGACGATATCAAAATTTATCATTTTAAAAATTTCAACAAAACCATATCATGTGACCCCTCTTTGGAACGAGCTCGACGAGCTCGTTCCAAAGAGGGGTCACATGATATAGTTTTGTTGAAATATTTTGAAAAATAATATTTTTTCAGCTGCTGAATTTGCATATTACGCGGGCAGATGTGACCGATTCGTTGTGTAAATGGTTAAATCTCTGTACGGCTATTATTAGACTCTTCACCACCTCAGATTGGCAGGAGTCTGAATTTCCCCAAGAGAGCAGTGGGTGCAGCATACCTGCATGCCTAAAGAATCATGGCCAAGAAAATGTTTCCCTTGATGCGATTCTCTATAACATTACCTCCCCTTAATTTGGTAAAGCTGTTCAGGCATTTAACACCGAATTTCAAATTTTTTCCCGGGGAGGCTCTCTTCCAGTGAGAGAGAGTGTTCCCCGCTTGTGCTCACCCCCATCTCGACGCTACGTGGCTCGGATTATGCTGCGTATACTATACTGTATGCTCCCCTAATAGTTCAGCGGTCTGAATGTAACGGCAACCCCTGTGTGTGTGTGTGGGGGGGGGGGGGGGGGGGGTCAGATCGCTCAACAAGCCCCCACCTAGATATTACTCTTGACCCCCTAACTTTGATATCCTTGCTACGCGCCAGCCTTTAACAATCACTGTTGCTGTACATCAAGTCTAAAAGCAAACAGTTTGGACATCAACACAATCTCTATTGATTTACACGACGTGATGAAGACTGCGTGTTTATTGTAAACCCTCATCTGCTTCCGTGTTTGCGTTGAAGCATTCATGGTCAACAACCAACTGAAACAATTCAAACAACGAACACAACCTTCAACTCGTCCAGACATGTTTGCGTTTCCTACCGCAAACGGTTGGTGACATTCAATAAATCTGAACACTGACAAAAACGTATCTTCCTGGACGACTTCCTCATTAAGAACATAAAGGATAGAATTATTTCCTTCTATATAACAGAAAACAACTTCTAGACTCGGCGCTGAATATTTTTTTTCTTTCTTTTTTTTTTGGGGGGGGGGGGGGGCACCTTGGTTGTACGTGTTGTACGTGAAGCCAGGGACGTGGCAAACAGGGGGAGGGGGGCGGGGGGGGGGGGGGGTGTCACCCCCAATCCTGGCCAAGATTTCCTATAGTTGGAAATTCGGAGAGCAAGTCATGAGTAGTTGGAAATTCCATCTATTTCAATTTTAGCGCTTCTTTTGCGATGCTGATGTCTCCTTTACTTCCCAAAATTCCAACTCCGTTTCAAATCAGCAAAAATTCCAACTGTTACTATTTACAACTACAGTGTACGCAATATCGAGCTTCATAAGTATGCATGATGCTGTCAATCGGTACGAGATATCTATAGTGCGTTTACTTATCGTAATAAAAGAAATCCTCGAAATGCACTTCAAGAAAATCACATCATGTAAAATCGTTCTCCTGAGTTAATTCCATCATTCACAATTCACAGAATCAATTTTATGACCCCCCCCCCTTTCATGGCCTCATTTTCAAAATCTTTCTCGGTAGTGAATTCCAACTAGGGGAAGGACCGGGAGGGGGGCTTTCCCCCTCCCGGTCCCTCCCTTTAGTTAGAACTTCACTACCCTACACCCCCAACGGAACCCTCTAGCCACGCCCCTGGTGGTTGTACGTGAAGTGCATGTGAGACACTCTGCGCCTTTCATATTAATATCAATGTATTTGGATAACACAACCTGCATCTATAATGAGTCTCTTCCACGTGGATGTGCTCGTCAGGCTGACACCAATTAAACAGTATATGAGTCAGTGAAGGTAGACTGCAGACCATATGGGTAAATACGAGCTGTTTGAATAGAAAAAAATCATCCTTGGAATTACTTCCTCACAAAAAAATCGACTTTTGTTAAAGTTATCTCCCCTGAAAATATTAGACGGATGAGAAAAGTCCAATTATTTATTTATTTATTGGTGTTTAAGGTTACATACTTATGCACAATGGCTAATCATGACCGCGACAGTTTTACGGGTGGAGGAAGCCTGAGTACCCGGAGAGAACCACCGAGCAACGACGAGCAGCTGCCAGCTCCCCAACAACGTAACTCTGCGCAGCAGCACAGGCAGGGTTAGAATAGTTGAAGACATGCGCTCCATCGCCGTACAGTACGCCTTAGTACACGGCGTCATCGTACACCCATGAGGACAATTGGGGTTAAATACCTTGCACAAGGACATAGCGCGGGAGTCCGAATCGATGAAAGTCCAGTTAACCCTTTACCCAACGTAACGTCCAAAACCCTTCAGCGCTATTCTCAAAAATCGCCAATTAATTTTCACTATTTTTTTCATTTTTTGTCTCAAAAACATAGGTTATGACCCCTCGTTGGAACGAGCTCGTCGAGCTCGTTCCAACGGGGGGTCATAACCTATGTTTTTGAGACAAAAAATGAAAAAAATTAGTTATTCAAGAATTTTTTTTGCAAGTGTCGTCTGCTTTTCACGTTAGGTAAAGGGGTAAGAAGCATGTAATTGTTAAGAAAACACTTATGACATTAGAATACAGAATAATTTCCCTTTTTTACTTTTTATAAACGAAAACAACAGACCGGTCTCGTTGCTGTCTGTTGTTTTCGTTATTAAAAGTTACAAAAGGAAATTTGGCTTTTTTTAGAGCGCTAAGTAGAAGCAACTAAGTAGCTGTTCACTTTGTCTCTTTGTTTGGCGAATGCGTTTTTACAGTAGTTTGCAAGTTTTTATTTTTCCCAGCTAAAAAAAATTAGCAAATAATCTTAACTTCAAGACTTTTATTTTATTTATTTATTGGTGTTTAAGGTCACATACTTATGCACAATGGCTAATCATGACCGTGACAGTTTTACGGGTGGAGGAAGCCGGAGTACCCGGAGAGAACCACCGAGCAACGACGAGCAGCTGCCAGCTCCCCAACATCGTAACCCCGCACTGCAGCACAGGCAAGGTTAGATTGGTTGAAGACATGCGCACAATCGACGTGCAGTACGTCTTAGTACACGGCGTCATCGTACCCCCAGGTGGACAAGCGGGGTTAAGTGCCTTGCCTAAGGACACAACGCGGGCGGGAGTCCGAATCGATCTCTCAGACGGTCTCCCATACGAGGATTAACCGAGCTCGACGTTGCTTAACTTCGGTGATCTGACGAGAACCGGTTACCACAACGCCACCGCAACGCCACCGCGTCCCGACTTTTATATTAATGGAAAGGATAGTGTTTGTATCACAGTACAGCCGCTGTGGGTTGGCCGTAATCCACGTATGGGCAGCGATGTCCACGCCTTCGTTTACCAGGTAATGAAAATCAGCAGCCTCAAAATTTTAATTAATGAAGCACCGGGTTGTACCCGGTGCTTCATTAATTAAATTTTTTGATGATTATTCCTCTAATTAGTGTTTGGAATTTAATATTTATGCGTCCGTGGAAATATTGTCCACCCGTGGAAGGTGACCAGTCCACGGCGACCGCACTGAACATGCCACAATGCGAACACTGTTGGGTGTCTTCCCACAAGACCAATTCCCCTTAGACCAACTACATAGTGTTTGTGATTAAGGGTTGATTAAGGATAATTAGAAAAACAATTATTTATAAAAATCTGCCCAACATCTATAAAATATCGACCAGTCAGAAAATGAGCAGACTATCATCTGAAAAATGAGGTCCCCAGAGGGTGAATTTGGTGATGCTACCCTGCACAGCAGGGTAGCATCACTAAATTTACCCTCTGTGAACCTCAACCTGAATCAAGGTCTCAAAAATAATCAGAAAGAGGTACCAGGGGATAAACTGGCCCACTGTATGGGATAGCATCAATAAATTCCCCCTCTGGGAACCTCATTCTGCAAATGACAGACTGCTTATTTTCAGGCTTGAATATCAATAACATCAAATACATTTATAAATATATCAAATTATTGATACAGAGTTATTTTTAAAGTAGGGCACACCAGTTGGTCTAAGGGGAATTGGTCTTTTGTGAATTGGCCTCGTGGGAGTTGGTCTACAGGGAATTGGTCTAGTGGGAATGAACCCACTGTTGATATAATGAACAGAAAAATGGTTTCAGAGCATCAAACGATGGTGAAATCACCGTTTTCCTATTTGTAAATAGGTTAAAACGGAGAATTGTGGCCAAACATTAAAAACTGATTGGGAAAAATTGTAAAAAGTCCGCTTATGTATTTTTATACTACTCTACAGGATAATGCCTGTAGTTTGTAAAACGATGCACACATCTATGATACAAATTCTCTAACATTTCGAAATCGGGGTGGGAAGGTGGGGGGGGGGGGGGATTTGGACACAAGGCGCAACAAGTTTTTTTCCGACCCGTGGGCACCCACCCACCCTTTTTTTGAAGGAAATAATTTTTTTTCCATTTTGAAATTGGGTACACATCCCCCAAAATGAGAGCAAATGGCACATAAACTGATTTTATTGGCTATTTCAACTGGTATGTTTGCTAGAAGAATGGTTTGTATTGTTCCAGTAACCATTTCCGACATTTAATCTACCAGATTAGGTAACTTTGTCGAATTTTAATTGATAAAACGGAGACGAAAAACGAAGCTTTCAATGACGATTAGCAGTTCAGTACACGCGTGTGCAATGTTGATAAATAAAACCGGTTTGTGGTGGCAAATGAAGTCCCGGATGTAAGATGGCGCTATGTAAAAATGGTCTGTTGTCGCCTATGGGGAAATATTTAGTTCAGTGTTACCTATAGTGCTCACATTCCATAATGAAAGGATATTCATCTTCATAAGAGATGACGTTCTTTTAAACAAACAAACAAGTAAACCAATCTATCGTACAACCACCTTCTGTGGACTGTATACCCGTACGGCCGCGTACGCAGTTGGGAACAGTATATATGAGAACGGAAATAACAGATTTTAACGCCCATGCGCTTGTAATAACAATTCTAGCATTCGCCAACGCGCGTGTTTCTAGAAAAGTCGGCGCCCACTCTTCTTTGCTAACATATCAAACATCTGAGTAATAAATGTGCGTGGGAATTGTTCCATTAACAAATGTCCTTGATACGTAAACGTGAATGAAAGCAGTTTTTCCTGATTAGTTTGTAATTAAAGGACGGTTACATGTTTGCATTCACGTAACCGATCGGAACTCATTAAGTCTTAGCAGAGGTATCCCGTCATGACGTGCATCGTTCCTAACTTAATCCTTAACCCTTCACTCAGCACCATGCTCATATTACGACCAGCAATATTCATAAAATCGTCATTCAATTTTTTTTCTTCTTTTTTTGCCTACAAAATATAGCTTATGACCCAATCATTGGAGCGAGCTCGTAGAGCTCGTTCCAATGAAGGGTCATGTGCTATGTTTTGGAGGCAAACAATGAAAACTTAGTTATTCATGAACTGTTTTTCAAATGTCGTCTGCTATTCGTACGATTAAAATCAATACACCGCTGGATCTGACCTTGACTTTTGACCTCTCAAATGTTGTTCGAATCCACTGCCTATCCGGGGCGAATCCACTGCCTATCCGGGGCGCGGTGACTCGGCGATTAGAGCATTGAACTTCAAACCGAAAGGTCGGTCGTCAGTTCGATTCTGACCAGCGGAACCTTTGTTTTGTCCTTGGGTAAGACGCTTAATCTCGATTGTTTGCGTAGGGGCACAGTGGAACTGTGTACACCGGACGTCGATGGTGCACTTGCGCTCAGCTGCTACTAACCATGCTTGTGAAAGGTTAGTACGTCGGAGACCCCGACAGTTGCTCGCCGCTGCTGGGTTGCTTTATACGGGTACAACAGCTTTCCCCACCCGTAAAACTGTACGACGCAATGTGATCCAGCTGCTAAGTGTGATTAACCCCCAGTAAATAAATAAATAAATAGGCGGATACCGGAATCTTGATTAGAAGCTGCACGGATGACTAACTGAAATCGTTCCTGATTCCGGCATCGGTTTGGCACCCCGACAACTGGTTGGTTCTGTTCTTAGCTCCCTTTATAGAAAGGCAACGTTGTAGAAATCGTGGTATATCTTGATATCGCGGTATTCGGACAATACAAGGCGTGTCATGGTGTTCTGTGTGAGAGTGTCTCTGGTGCATGCATGGCGTTCCCTTGTGTGCATGAGGTTAGTAACATTGGCGCAACACCTATAAGATAACCAGGGGTGGCGCTAGGGATTTCTCGACAGGGGGCTGACCTCTCCGACAGGGGGGCTATAACATTTGACCTCCCAAACGAAGGAAAATGAGTGAAAATTGGTAAATTGGAGAACCAAAATAGAAGCAAATTGAGTATGTTTGTTGATTATTTAACCCTTTACCTAACCTGAAAAGCAGACGACACTTGCAAAAATAATTCTTGAATAACTATTTTTTTTCATTTTTTGTCTCAAAAACATAGGTTATGACCCTCGTTGGAGGGGGGCTGGACCTCTCCGACGGGGGGGGGGGGGGACTCTAGCCCCCCCTGACCCCCCCCTTAGCGCCACCACTGAAGATAACTGATAATTGTTTACTGATAATTTATTAACAGTATATAGAGTACAAACAAACAATTAATACAAACGTAGCAATGGTATATATATACTGCATGGGAATGATATAGCCCGACAGGCTGTCTTCCTGGCATTCCCAGAGCTCGGATAGATGTCCTGACAGCAGGGTTGCCAAGTACTGTGAGGATTTGCTCTTTATAAATGGTGAGGTTGCTTCACTTCCAAATATGGAGAAAAGACCAGTCCTGTGGTGAAGTCGTTTGTGTTTTCAACGATCCCCCAACAGTAAGACAAATGGTGGACAATGAAAAGTTTCAAAATTCTTCAAACGTTCTATTCACGAGGTGATGAAACAAACTGATCACGCGCAAATTTACCATGAATCGCGCGGTTCATGGTAAATTTGCGCGTGATCAATTTGTTTCGTACCGCGTGGATTTCGAACAGCCATGATTCAGTTCTTAAATAAACACTTGTTATAAAATTAGAAAGCCTCGGGTGAGGTATGGGGATTCACGTGATTCACCCCCGTCTGAATACGCATCTGGGATCTTAAGCCCCCCCCCCCCCGCCCACCCACCCATCCAAGAAAGGTTGGATCAGGCGTGTTTGCCTAATTTATGCTGTCTAGCCATACTTGATATCCTCTCCACAGACATAATTACATAATTGTACAGAGGGTGAAAGCTTAATGGAAGTGGCGGCATCAATGTGCGAGACGCTCCGGGCCTACAATGCATTGTTCGACCCACTGGGCACAAATGTGAAAAATGGATCCACAGAAATGATATCTCTTTCATACACAAGTCTTCACGGGGGCAATCTAATAAGTTATTGTGATGAATTGACAGTAATGTGGTCTGATGTTTGCGGATCTGAGCTTATGTTCAACTGAAATGCGACTCTCTCCATAGCCAAAACCCCATATTGTGAAATAAACAAGGCAACTTTTAACGATAACAAGTTTTAATAAATAATCGTCTCTTGAACCCCATGACGTCAGTGGACAAATAGTCTATAAAACAGATAAAGGTCGAGATCACTGATCTGTAATTTAACCCTTTACAAAAATTTATTATTTTAAATATCATTTTTTCAATTTTTTCAAAACATTTCAACAAAACCATATCATGTGACCCCTCGTTGGAACGAGCTTGACGAGCTCGTTCCAACGAGGGGTCACATGATAGGGTTTTGTTGAAATTATTTGAAAAATAATATTTTTTCAACTGCTGACTTTGCATATTAGGCGGGCGGATGCGGGAGATTCGTTGGGTAAAGGGTAAAACAATACTTCACTCGGAACATCGTGTGCTGCACGTGTGAAAAATCTAGAGAAATGAAGCATTTTGCAAGTCACTCTGGTGATGGAATAATGCGAAAGAGGACATGTTATTTGAAATATTTCGTTTGGTGACGTCAAATGGTAACATATGCTACTAGAGCCGTAAACATAGAAAAAAAACTACACGACCTCTTGTCCAATCAGATCGCGAGAATTTTTGTCTTATTGGAACATAAGGTATTAAAGAGTGTGGGTAGAGTTGGGTAGGGGACGGCAGCCGGCAAATGTAACATACATGCATTCGATACGACAGACGGCCTCCTTTCGTGTCATGGCAGTGACGCCACAAATAATAATCGTTTTTTTTTTTACCAAATGTACAAATCCCAGCTAGTCTCTCGCCCAAGTTACATATGTGTGCACAATCAAGAATTTTGTCATTGGGTCCGGAAAACTACGTTTTATTTTAAAATGGTTATATTTATCTATTTTTACACTCCAATTTTAGTCCATACATTCTCTGTAATGTCAGTGGCATGACTTGGGACGAAACCAAAGAGGTAGTGTAAAAGTGTATCATATTACATCATATTTTGATTTAGAATTATTCAAGCAATTAACATCTACAGAGAGGGAGATTGCGAAATCAAAAGAATAGCACGAAACATTGAAAAGAAAAGAAATGGTGTTAAACGTGTATAACAACCTGTAAATATCAATATAAAAGAACATTGTTTGATTTTGTGAGCTCAGCTCTCCTGTGTTGAAAAAAGTACCGCATCATGTTACACATGGGATTAGATAGCCGGGGGTTATTGTTTGTCATTATCAGGTTAAATGTCCCTCTTGCATCCATATACTGGAAGTTTTAGGTCTACCTGTTTATTGCTTTTTGGAGATCTTTTCGCATCTTCGCATAAGCCATTCATTCCATAACAAAATGAGACTCGTCTTCAATCGCACGTGAACCACAAACTAAACAACGTTCCCCATTAACTCTTTGCATGCTGCTGGCGGATATTCCTGCCCAGCACAGAGTTTCTCTTGTCTCTGAAATAAGTATAATTGGTGCATATTTAATCATATTGTCTCCCTGTAAATGGAATGGACTTTTTCACCAATGATTTCTTTTATTACATTTGGATTAATTTTTCATCAAATCTAGTCATGGCTGCTTTAAAGCAGCCATGACTAGATTTGATGAAAAATATCAAGAAAATACTCAGCGGGTTAAGAGTTAACCGGGATAGGAGGTCGCGACTACTCCCCCTATCGATTAAAAGACTGTGGTTATTTGTATTAGTACTGACCTTTTTTTATTACACGCCTGTTCTATGTAATCCACATCTACAGCAACACTAAACCATGCGGAAAATGAAAATCTGTTCCGCACACATGTGCGGAACGGAAATCGTTGACTGACTATTTTTAAATAGAAGCGAAATTTCACTGGAATTTTCTACAAATCATTCAAGGCAATTACAATTTGAATCGCTAGCGATCGTTGAAAATCGTCTCCTAAGTTTCAGTGTGTTCTATGTGCCCGTAGGCACATAGAACACATCGGAATTCAGGGGACAAAATAGTAACACGGGTTGATTCGCAAATTTGGTTGGCGATAAAATGTGTTCTTTTTGTTGATAGTTATCAAATGAATTGCTGAGTGTCCTTCTAATAATTGTTTTTTTTTTATAAATGTGAAGGCGTGTAATAAACACAGAACGACAGTCACGTGTGAATGGATTAATCGATGTGGCACTTGTGCCATCGCGGAAGGATAAAACTCGAGTCTTGCGGCCTCTCGTTTAATCTTTCCGAGCTGGCACTCGTGCCATATCGATTAATTCATTCACACGCGTGTGTCGTTCTGTGTATTGCCCACACCATGTATTGTCCTAAAAATACCACGATATAGCAGGCCAACAATCTGCTAAACCGGGATAATTTGAGAAAATTTCATGCTTAGTACAGCAAGGTGTTGCCCCAAAATACAGATGTTCCATCATGACATATTTCTATGTTGGGCCGAACCGCTCGCAGAATCCTCTAGCTGAAGTTGTACCCCTCGAGGATATATGATGAACACTCTCGAGTCCCCCACTCTCCCCATCCATCCTTAGTCATAATTCCTGGATCCGCTCCTTCTCCCGGGAGCGTCGCAATGATGACCGATTGGGGGTGTAACTCTGATTTGTCCCGGTTATGATTCACGCCCCCACCCCAATTCCCAAACCCTATTGTACACTTCTCCTGTAACTTGTTCAGCATTGGTCATCACTGTACGGTGACAAGTTTAGCCCCTCCCTACCCCAAAGAAAATAAATAAATAAATAAATAAATAAATAAATAAATAAATAAATTTCCATTCTACGCCACTGGATATAATATTCCAACTTCATCGACAAGGCATGCCTTCGAAAGCCTGCCTTGGTGATGTGGCTGGAATTATATTCAGTCGGAATTATTGTTCAAAGGATCAGGACTTCTTGGAAGTCCATTTGTGAATAAATAACCTAGACATGTCGTAGTCGTGACGCACTACTTATTTAGATAACACACACCTTACATGTACTCCTAACTGGTCACGCTGAGCAAGCAACAGCATGATTCGTATACTTCATACCTCAATTAGTTTGAGAAACTGTGGGTGTGTCATAAGTCCAAGTATTTACTTATTAGGGTTTAACGACACTTTAGACAACCAGGGTCACATCGTGTCGGACAGTTTTATGGATGGAGGAAGCCGGGGTACCCGGAGAGAACCACCGAGCAACAGCGGACAACTGTCAGACGCCCCAACTCCACACACAAGCAGGGTTAGCAATGGTTGAAGACAAGGGCACCACCGACGTGCAGTACGCCTTAGTACGCAGCGCCACCGTTCCCAGGCGGTGTTGCCGAGGGTTCGAATCCCGGCGGGGGATCAGAAACCAACATTCAAAATTCCTCTAAAACATGATTGTGTCATTTGAAAAAACACACACAAGCCCGTGCCAGTCTTCGTCTGAGGCCATCGACAGCACTTTCGTCGTACTGTAGCCAGCGCGTTCCACACTTTCATGCTGCTGCCGAAAGGAAGATGAACCAAGTAATCATGAGGACTTCATCTAAAATGCTAGATTCCAGCCATCGTTTTTGACGGTGTGCAATGGTCTAGTGGTTTAGACGCTGAACTCCTGATTGCCAGGCGGTGTTGCCGAGGGTTCGAATCCCGGCGGGGGATCAGAAACCAACATTCAAAATTCCTCTAAAACATGATTGTGTCATTTGAAAAAACACACACAAGCCCGTGCCAGTCTTCGTCTGAGGCCATCGACAGCACTTTCGTCGTACTGTAGCCAGCGCGTTCCACACTTTCATGCTGCTGCCGAAAGGAAGATGAACCAAGTAATCATGAGGACTTCATCTAAAATGCTAGATTCCAGCCATCGTTTTTGACGGTGTGCAATGGTCTAGTGGTTTAGACGCTGAACTCCTGATTGCCAGGCGGTGTTGCCGAGGGTTCGAATCCCGGCGGGGGATCAGAAACCAACATTCAAAATTCCTCTAAAACATGATTGTGTCATTTGAAAAAACACACACAAGCCCGTGCCAGTCTTCGTCTGAGGCCATCGACAGCACTTTCGTCGTACTGTAGCCAGCGCGTTCCACACTTTCATGCTGCTGCCGAAAGGAAGATGAACCAAGTAATCATGAGGACTTCATCTAAAATGCTAGATTCCAGCCATCGTTTTTGACGGTGTGCAATGGTCTAGTGGTTTAGACGCTGAACTCCTGATTGCCAGGCGGTGTTGCCGAGGGTTCGAATCCCGGCGGGGGATCAGAAACCAACATTCAAAATTCCTCTAAAACATGATTGTGTCATTTGAAAAAACACACACAAGCCCGTGCCAGTCTTCGTCTGAGGCCATCGACAGCACTTTCGTCGTACTGTAGCCAGCGCGTTCCACACTTTCATGCTGCTGCCGAAAGGAAGATGAACCAAGTAATCATGAGGACTTCATCTAAAATGCTAGATTCCAGCCATCGTTTTTGACGGTGTGCAATGGTCTAGTGGTTTAGACGCTGAACTCCTGATTGCCAGGCGGTGTTGCCGAGGGTTCGAATCCCGGCGGGGGATCAGAAACCAACATTCAAAATTCCTCTAAAACATGATTGTGTCATTTGAAAAAACACACACAAGCCCGTGCCAGTCTTCGTCTGAGGCCATCGACAGCACTTTCGTCGTACTGTAGCCAGCGCGTTCCACACTTTCATGCTGCTGCCGAAAGGAAGATGAACCAAGTAATCATGAGGACTTCATCTAAAATGCTAGATTCCAGCCATCGTTTTTGACGGTGTGCAATGGTCTAGTGGTTTAGACGCTGAACTCCTGATTGCCAGGCGGTGTTGCCGAGGGTTCGAATCCCGGCGGGGGATCAGAAACCAACATTCAAAATTCCTCTAAAACATGATTGTGTCATTTGAAAAAACACACACAAGCCCGTGCCAGTCTTCGTCTGAGGCCATCGACAGCACTTTCGTCGTACTGTAGCCAGCGCGTTCCACACTTTCATGCTGCTGCCGAAAGGAAGATGAACCAAGTAATCATGAGGACTTCATCTAAAATGCTAGATTCCAGCCATCGTTTTTGACGGTGTGCAATGGTCTAGTGGTTTAGACGCTGAACTCCTGATTGCCAGGCGGTGTTGCCGAGGGTTCGAATCCCGGCGGGGGATCAGAAACCAACATTCAAAAGTCCTCTAAAACATGATTGTGTCATTTGAAAAAACACACACAAGCCCGTGCCAGTCTTCGTCTGAGGCCATCGACAGCACTTTCGTCGTACTGTAGCCAGCGCGTTCCACACTTTCATGCTGCTGCCGAAAGGAAGATGAACCAAGTAATCATGAGGACTTCATCTAAAATGCTAGATTCCAGCCATCGTTTTTGACGGTGTGCAATGGTCTAGTGGTTTAGACGCTGAACTCCTGATTGCCAGGCGGTGTTGCCGAGGGTTCGAATCCCGGCGGGGGATCAGAAACCAACATTCAAAATTCCTCTAAAACATGATTGTGTCATTTGAAAAAACACACACAAGCCCGTGCCAGTCTTCGTCTGAGGCCATCGACAGCACTTTCGTCGTACTGTAGCCAGCGCGTTCCACACTTTCATGCTGCTGCCGAAAGGAAGATGAACCAAGTAATCATGAGGACTTCATCTAAAATGCTAGATTCCAGCCATCGTTTTTGACGGTGTGCAATGGTCTAGTGGTTTAGACGCTGAACTCCTGATTGCCAGGCGGTGTTGCCGAGGGTTCGAATCCCGGCGGGGGATCAGAAACCAACATTCAAAATTCCTCTAAAACATGATTGTGTCATTTGAAAAAACACACACAAGCCCGTGCCAGTCTTCGTCTGAGGCCATCGACAGCACTTTCGTCGTACTGTAGCCAGCGCGTTCCACACTTTCATGCTGCTGCCGAAAGGAAGATGAACCAAGTAATCATGAGGACTTCATCTAAAATGCTAGATTCCAGCCATCGTTTTTGACGGTGTGCAATGGTCTAGTGGTTTAGACGCTGAACTCCTGATTGCCAGGCGGTGTTGCCGAGGGTTCGAATCCCGGCGGGGGATCAGAAACCAACATTCAAAATTCCTCTAAAACATGATTGTGTCATTTGAAAAAACACACACAAGCCCGTGCCAGTCTTCGTCTGAGGCCATCGACAGCACTTTCGTCGTACTGTAGCCAGCGCGTTCCACACTTTCATGCTGCTGCCGAAAGGAAGATGAACCAAGTAATCATGAGGACTTCATCTAAAATGCTAGATTCCAGCCATCGTTTTTGACGGTGTGCAATGGTCTAGTGGTTTAGACGCTGAACTCCTGATTGCCAGGCGGTGTTGCCGAGGGTTCGAATCCCGGCGGGGGATCAGAAACCAACATTCAAAATTCCTCTAAAACATGATTGTGTCATTTGAAAAAACACACACAAGCCCGTGCCAGTCTTCGTCTGAGGCCATCGACAGCACTTTCGTCGTACTGTAGCCAGCGCGTTCCACACTTTCATGCTGCTGCCGAAAGGAAGATGAACCAAGTAATCATGAGGACTTCATCTAAAATGCTAGATTCCAGCCATCGTTTTTGACGGTGTGCAATGGTCTAGTGGTTTAGACGCTGAACTCCTGATTGCCAGGCGGTGTTGCCGAGGGTTCGAATCCCGGCGGGGGATCAGAAACCAACATTCAAAATTCCTCTAAAACATGATTGTGTCATTTGAAAAAACACACACAAGCCCGTGCCAGTCTTCGTCTGAGGCCATCGACAGCACTTTCGTCGTACTGTAGCCAGCGCGTTCCACACTTTCATGCTGCTGCCGAAAGGAAGATGAACCAAGTAATCATGAGGACTTCATCTAAAATGCTAGATTCCAGCCATCGTTTTTGACGGTGTGCAATGGTCTAGTGGTTTAGACGCTGAACTCCTGATTGCCAGGCGGTGTTGCCGAGGGTTCGAATCCCGGCGGGGGATCAGAAACCAACATTCAAAATTCCTCTAAAACATGATTGTGTCATTTGAAAAAACACACACAAGCCCGTGCCAGTCTTCGTCTGAGGCCATCGACAGCACTTTCGTCGTACTGTAGCCAGCGCGTTCCACACTTTCATGCTGCTGCCGAAAGGAAGATGAACCAAGTAATCATGAGGACTTCATCTAAAATGCTAGATTCCAGCCATCGTTTTTGACGGTGTGCAATGGTCTAGTGGTTTAGACGCTGAACTCCTGATTGCCAGGCGGTGTTGCCGAGGGTTCGAATCCCGGCGGGGGATCAGAAACCAACATTCAAAATTCCTCTAAAACATGATTGTGTCATTTGAAAAAACACACACAAGCCCGTGCCAGTCTTCGTCTGAGGCCATCGACAGCACTTTCGTCGTACTGTAGCCAGCGCGTTCCACACTTTCATGCTGCTGCCGAAAGGAAGATGAACCAAGTAATCATGAGGACTTCATCTAAAATGCTAGATTCCAGCCATCGTTTTTGACGGTGTGCAATGGTCTAGTGGTTTAGACGCTGAACTCCTGATTGCCAGGCGGTGTTGCCGAGGGTTCGAATCCCGGCGGGGGATCAGAAACCAACATTCAAAATTCCTCTAAAACATGATTGTGTCATTTGAAAAAACACACACAAGCCCGTGCCAGTCTTCGTCTGAGGCCATCGACAGCACTTTCGTCGTACTGTAGCCAGCGCGTTCCACACTTTCATGCTGCTGCCGAAAGGAAGATGAACCAAGTAATCATGAGGACTTCATCTAAAATGCTAGATTCCAGCCATCGTTTTTGACGGTGTGCAATGGTCTAGTGGTTTAGACGCTGAACTCCTGATTGCCAGGCGGTGTTGCCGAGGGTTCGAATCCCGGCGGGGGATCAGAAACCAACATTCAAAATTCCTCTAAAACATGATTGTGTCATTTGAAAAAACACACACAAGCCCGTGCCAGTCTTCGTCTGAGGCCATCGACAGCACTTTCGTCGTACTGTAGCCAGCGCGTTCCACACTTTCATGCTGCTGCCGAAAGGAAGATGAACCAAGTAATCATGAGGACTTCATCTAAAATGCTAGATTCCAGCCATCGTTTTTGACGGTGTGCAATGGTCTAGTGGTTTAGACGCTGAACTCCTGATTGCCAGGCGGTGTTGCCGAGGGTTCGAATCCCGGCGGGGGATCAGAAACCAACATTCAAAATTCCTCTAAAACATGATTGTGTCATTTGAAAAAACACACACAAGCCCGTGCCAGTCTTCGTCTGAGGCCATCGACAGCACTTTCGTCGTACTGTAGCCAGCGCGTTCCACACTTTCATGCTGCTGCCGAAAGGAAGATGAACCAAGTAATCATGAGGACTTCATCTAAAATGCTAGATTCCAGCCATCGTTTTTGACGGTGTGCAATGGTCTAGTGGTTTAGACGCTGAACTCCTGATTGCCAGGCGGTGTTGCCGAGGGTTCGAATCCCGGCGGGGGATCAGAAACCAACATTCAAAATTCCTCTAAAACATGATTGTGTCATTTGAAAAAACACACACAAGCCCGTGCCAGTCTTCGTCTGAGGCCATCGACAGCACTTTCGTCGTACTGTAGCCAGCGCGTTCCACACTTTCATGCTGCTGCCGAAAGGAAGATGAACCAAGTAATCATGAGGACTTCATCTAAAATGCTAGATTCCAGCCATCGTTTTTGACGGTGTGCAATGGTCTAGTGGTTTAGACGCTGAACTCCTGATTGCCAGGCGGTGTTGCCGAGGGTTCGAATCCCGGCGGGGGATCAGAAACCAACATTCAAAATTCCTCTAAAACATGATTGTGTCATTTGAAAAAACACACACAAGCCCGTGCCAGTCTTCGTCTGAGGCCATCGACAGCACTTTCGTCGTACTGTAGCCAGCGCGTTCCACACTTTCATGCTGCTGCCGAAAGGAAGATGAACCAAGTAATCATGAGGACTTCATCTAAAATGCTAGATTCCAGCCATCGTTTTTGACGGTGTGCAATGGTCTAGTGGTTTAGACGCTGAACTCCTGATTGCCAGGCGGTGTTGCCGAGGGTTCGAATCCCGGCGGGGGATCAGAAACCAACATTCAAAATTCCTCTAAAACATGATTGTGTCATTTGAAAAAACACACACAAGCCCGTGCCAGTCTTCGTCTGAGGCCATCGACAGCACTTTCGTCGTACTGTAGCCAGCGCGTTCCACACTTTCATGCTGCTGCCGAAAGGAAGATGAACCAAGTAATCATGAGGACTTCATCTAAAATGCTAGATTCCAGCCATCGTTTTTGACGGTGTGCAATGGTCTAGTGGTTTAGACGCTGAACTCCTGATTGCCAGGCGGTGTTGCCGAGGGTTCGAATCCCGGCGGGGGATCAGAAACCAACATTCAAAATTCCTCTAAAACATGATTGTGTCATTTGAAAAAACACACACAAGCCCGTGCCAGTCTTCGTCTGAGGCCATCGACAGCACTTTCGTCGTACTGTAGCCAGCGCGTTCCACACTTTCATGCTGCTGCCGAAAGGAAGATGAACCAAGTAATCATGAGGACTTCATCTAAAATGCTAGATTCCAGCCATCGTTTTTGACGGTGTGCAATGGTCTAGTGGTTTAGACGCTGAACTCCTGATTGCCAGGCGGTGTTGCCGAGGGTTCGAATCCCGGCGGGGGATCAGAAACCAACATTCAAAATTCCTCTAAAACATGATTGTGTCATTTGAAAAAACACACACAAGCCCGTGCCAGTCTTCGTCTGAGGCCATCGACAGCACTTTCGTCGTACTGTAGCCAGCGCGTTCCACACTTTCATGCTGCTGCCGAAAGGAAGATGAACCAAGTAATCATGAGGACTTCATCTAAAATGCTAGATTCCAGCCATCGTTTTTGACGGTGTGCAATGGTCTAGTGGTTTAGACGCTGAACTCCTGATTGCCAGGCGGTGTTGCCGAGGGTTCGAATCCCGGCGGGGGATCAGAAACCAACATTCAAAATTCCTCTAAAACATGATTGTGTCATTTGAAAAAACACACACAAGCCCGTGCCAGTCTTCGTCTGAGGCCATCGACAGCACTTTCGTCGTACTGTAGCCAGCGCGTTCCACACTTTCATGCTGCTGCCGAAAGGAAGATGAACCAAGTAATCATGAGGACTTCATCTAAAATGCTAGATTCCAGCCATCGTTTTTGACGGTGTGCAATGGTCTAGTGGTTTAGACGCTGAACTCCTGATTGCCAGGCGGTGTTGCCGAGGGTTCGAATCCCGGCGGGGGATCAGAAACCAACATTCAAAATTCCTCTAAAACATGATTGTGTCATTTGAAAAAACACACACAAGCCCGTGCCAGTCTTCGTCTGAGGCCATCGACAGCACTTTCGTCGTACTGTAGCCAGCGCGTTCCACACTTTCATGCTGCTGCCGAAAGGAAGATGAACCAAGTAATCATGAGGACTTCATCTAAAATGCTAGATTCCAGCCATCGTTTTTGACGGTGTGCAATGGTCTAGTGGTTTAGACGCTGAACTCCTGATTGCCAGGCGGTGTTGCCGAGGGTTCGAATCCCGGCGGGGGATCAGAAACCAACATTCAAAATTCCTCTAAAACATGATTGTGTCATTTGAAAAAACACACACAAGCCCGTGCCAGTCTTCGTCTGAGGCCATCGACAGCACTTTCGTCGTACTGTAGCCAGCGCGTTCCACACTTTCATGCTGCTGCCGAAAGGAAGATGAACCAAGTAATCATGAGGACTTCATCTAAAATGCTAGATTCCAGCCATCGTTTTTGACGGTGTGCAATGGTCTAGTGGTTTAGACGCTGAACTCCTGATTGCCAGGCGGTGTTGCCGAGGGTTCGAATCCCGGCGGGGGATCAGAAACCAACATTCAAAATTCCTCTAAAACATGATTGTGTCATTTGAAAAAACACACACAAGCCCGTGCCAGTCTTCGTCTGAGGCCATCGACAGCACTTTCGTCGTACTGTAGCCAGCGCGTTCCACACTTTCATGCTGCTGCCGAAAGGAAGATGAACCAAGTAATCATGAGGACTTCATCTAAAATGCTAGATTCCAGCCATCGTTTTTGACGGTGTGCAATGGTCTAGTGGTTTAGACGCTGAACTCCTGATTGCCAGGCGGTGTTGCCGAGGGTTCGAATCCCGGCGGGGGATCAGAAACCAACATTCAAAATTCCTCTAAAACATGATTGTGTCATTTGAAAAAACACACACAAGCCCGTGCCAGTCTTCGTCTGAGGCCATCGACAGCACTTTCGTCGTACTGTAGCCAGCGCGTTCCACACTTTCATGCTGCTGCCGAAAGGAAGATGAACCAAGTAATCATGAGGACTTCATCTAAAATGCTAGATTCCAGCCATCGTTTTTGACGGTGTGCAATGGTCTAGTGGTTTAGACGCTGAACTCCTGATTGCCAGGCGGTGTTGCCGAGGGTTCGAATCCCGGCGGGGGATCAGAAACCAACATTCAAAATTCCTCTAAAACATGATTGTGTCATTTGAAAAAACACACACAAGCCCGTGCCAGTCTTCGTCTGAGGCCATCGACAGCACTTTCGTCGTACTGTAGCCAGCGCGTTCCACACTTTCATGCTGCTGCCGAAAGGAAGATGAACCAAGTAATCATGAGGACTTCATCTAAAATGCTAGATTCCAGCCATCGTTTTTGACGGTGTGCAATGGTCTAGTGGTTTAGACGCTGAACTCCTGATTGCCAGGCGGTGTTGCCGAGGGTTCGAATCCCGGCGGGGGATCAGAAACCAACATTCAAAATTCCTCTAAAACATGATTGTGTCATTTGAAAAAACACACACAAGCCCGTGCCAGTCTTCGTCTGAGGCCATCGACAGCACTTTCGTCGTACTGTAGCCAGCGCGTTCCACACTTTCATGCTGCTGCCGAAAGGAAGATGAACCAAGTAATCATGAGGACTTCATCTAAAATGCTAGATTCCAGCCATCGTTTTTGACGGTGTGCAATGGTCTAGTGGTTTAGACGCTGAACTCCTGATTGCCAGGCGGTGTTGCCGAGGGTTCGAATCCCGGCGGGGGATCAGAAACCAACATTCAAAATTCCTCTAAAACATGATTGTGTCATTTGAAAAAACACACACAAGCCCGTGCCAGTCTTCGTCTGAGGCCATCGACAGCACTTTCGTCGTACTGTAGCCAGCGCGTTCCACACTTTCATGCTGCTGCCGAAAGGAAGATGAACCAAGTAATCATGAGGACTTCATCTAAAATGCTAGATTCCAGCCATCGTTTTTGACGGTGTGCAATGGTCTAGTGGTTTAGACGCTGAACTCCTGATTGCCAGGCGGTGTTGCCGAGGGTTCGAATCCCGGCGGGGGATCAGAAACCAACATTCAAAATTCCTCTAAAACATGATTGTGTCATTTGAAAAAACACACACAAGCCCGTGCCAGTCTTCGTCTGAGGCCATCGACAGCACTTTCGTCGTACTGTAGCCAGCGCGTTCCACACTTTCATGCTGCTGCCGAAAGGAAGATGAACCAAGTAATCATGAGGACTTCATCTAAAATGCTAGATTCCAGCCATCGTTTTTGACGGTGTGCAATGGTCTAGTGGTTTAGACGCTGAACTCCTGATTGCCAGGCGGTGTTGCCGAGGGTTCGAATCCCGGCGGGGGATCAGAAACCAACATTCAAAATTCCTCTAAAACATGATTGTGTCATTTGAAAAAACACACACAAGCCCGTGCCAGTCTTCGTCTGAGGCCATCGACAGCACTTTCGTCGTACTGTAGCCAGCGCGTTCCACACTTTCATGCTGCTGCCGAAAGGAAGATGAACCAAGTAATCATGAGGACTTCATCTAAAATGCTAGATTCCAGCCATCGTTTTTGACGGTGTGCAATGGTCTAGTGGTTTAGACGCTGAACTCCTGATTGCCAGGCGGTGTTGCCGAGGGTTCGAATCCCGGCGGGGGATCAGAAACCAACATTCAAAATTCCTCTAAAACATGATTGTGTCATTTGAAAAAACACACACAAGCCCGTGCCAGTCTTCGTCTGAGGCCATCGACAGCACTTTCGTCGTACTGTAGCCAGCGCGTTCCACACTTTCATGCTGCTGCCGAAAGGAAGATGAACCAAGTAATCATGAGGACTTCATCTAAAATGCTAGATTCCAGCCATCGTTTTTGACGGTGTGCAATGGTCTAGTGGTTTAGACGCTGAACTCCTGATTGCCAGGCGGTGTTGCCGAGGGTTCGAATCCCGGCGGGGGATCAGAAACCAACATTCAAAATTCCTCTAAAACATGATTGTGTCATTTGAAAAAACACACACAAGCCCGTGCCAGTCTTCGTCTGAGGCCATCGACAGCACTTTCGTCGTACTGTAGCCAGCGCGTTCCACACTTTCATGCTGCTGCCGAAAGGAAGATGAACCAAGTAATCATGAGGACTTCATCTAAAATGCTAGATTCCAGCCATCGTTTTTGACGGTGTGCAATGGTCTAGTGGTTTAGACGCTGAACTCCTGATTGCCAGGCGGTGTTGCCGAGGGTTCGAATCCCGGCGGGGGATCAGAAACCAACATTCAAAATTCCTCTAAAACATGATTGTGTCATTTGAAAAAACACACACAAGCCCGTGCCAGTCTTCGTCTGAGGCCATCGACAGCACTTTCGTCGTACTGTAGCCAGCGCGTTCCACACTTTCATGCTGCTGCCGAAAGGAAGATGAACCAAGTAATCATGAGGACTTCATCTAAAATGCTAGATTCCAGCCATCGTTTTTGACGGTGTGCAATGGTCTAGTGGTTTAGACGCTGAACTCCTGATTGCCAGGCGGTGTTGCCGAGGGTTCGAATCCCGGCGGGGGATCAGAAACCAACATTCAAAATTCCTCTAAAACATGATTGTGTCATTTGAAAAAACACACACAAGCCCGTGCCAGTCTTCGTCTGAGGCCATCGACAGCACTTTCGTCGTACTGTAGCCAGCGCGTTCCACACTTTCATGCTGCTGCCGAAAGGAAGATGAACCAAGTAATCATGAGGACTTCATCTAAAATGCTAGATTCCAGCCATCGTTTTTGACGGTGTGCAATGGTCTAGTGGTTTAGACGCTGAACTCCTGATTGCCAGGCGGTGTTGCCGAGGGTTCGAATCCCGGCGGGGGATCAGAAACCAACATTCAAAATTCCTCTAAAACATGATTGTGTCATTTGAAAAAACACACACAAGCCCGTGCCAGTCTTCGTCTGAGGCCATCGACAGCACTTTCGTCGTACTGTAGCCAGCGCGTTCCACACTTTCATGCTGCTGCCGAAAGGAAGATGAACCAAGTAATCATGAGGACTTCATCTAAAATGCTAGATTCCAGCCATCGTTTTTGACGGTGTGCAATGGTCTAGTGGTTTAGACGCTGAACTCCTGATTGCCAGGCGGTGTTGCCGAGGGTTCGAATCCCGGCGGGGGATCAGAAACCAACATTCAAAATTCCTCTAAAACATGATTGTGTCATTTGAAAAAACACACACAAGCCCGTGCCAGTCTTCGTCTGAGGCCATCGACAGCACTTTCGTCGTACTGTAGCCAGCGCGTTCCACACTTTCATGCTGCTGCCGAAAGGAAGATGAACCAAGTAATCATGAGGACTTCATCTAAAATGCTAGATTCCAGCCATCGTTTTTGACGGTGTGCAATGGTCTAGTGGTTTAGACGCTGAACTCCTGATTGCCAGGCGGTGTTGCCGAGGGTTCGAATCCCGGCGGGGGATCAGAAACCAACATTCAAAATTCCTCTAAAACATGATTGTGTCATTTGAAAAAACACACACAAGCCCGTGCCAGTCTTCGTCTGAGGCCATCGACAGCACTTTCGTCGTACTGTAGCCAGCGCGTTCCACACTTTCATGCTGCTGCCGAAAGGAAGATGAACCAAGTAATCATGAGGACTTCATCTAAAATGCTAGATTCCAGCCATCGTTTTTGACGGTGTGCAATGGTCTAGTGGTTTAGACGCTGAACTCCTGATTGCCAGGCGGTGTTGCCGAGGGTTCGAATCCCGGCGGGGGATCAGAAACCAACATTCAAAATTCCTCTAAAACATGATTGTGTCATTTGAAAAAACACACACAAGCCCGTGCCAGTCTTCGTCTGAGGCCATCGACAGCACTTTCGTCGTACTGTAGCCAGCGCGTTCCACACTTTCATGCTGCTGCCGAAAGGAAGATGAACCAAGTAATCATGAGGACTTCATCTAAAATGCTAGATTCCAGCCATCGTTTTTGACGGTGTGCAATGGTCTAGTGGTTTAGACGCTGAACTCCTGATTGCCAGGCGGTGTTGCCGAGGGTTCGAATCCCGGCGGGGGATCAGAAACCAACATTCAAAATTCCTCTAAAACATGATTGTGTCATTTGAAAAAACACACACAAGCCCGTGCCAGTCTTCGTCTGAGGCCATCGACAGCACTTTCGTCGTACTGTAGCCAGCGCGTTCCACACTTTCATGCTGCTGCCGAAAGGAAGATGAACCAAGTAATCATGAGGACTTCATCTAAAATGCTAGATTCCAGCCATCGTTTTTGACGGTGTGCAATGGTCTAGTGGTTTAGACGCTGAACTCCTGATTGCCAGGCGGTGTTGCCGAGGGTTCGAATCCCGGCGGGGGATCAGAAACCAACATTCAAAATTCCTCTAAAACATGATTGTGTCATTTGAAAAAACACACACAAGCCCGTGCCAGTCTTCGTCTGAGGCCATCGACAGCACTTTCGTCGTACTGTAGCCAGCGCGTTCCACACTTTCATGCTGCTGCCGAAAGGAAGATGAACCAAGTAATCATGAGGACTTCATCTAAAATGCTAGATTCCAGCCATCGTTTTTGACGGTGTGCAATGGTCTAGTGGTTTAGACGCTGAACTCCTGATTGCCAGGCGGTGTTGCCGAGGGTTCGAATCCCGGCGGGGGATCAGAAACCAACATTCAAAATTCCTCTAAAACATGATTGTGTCATTTGAAAAAACACACACAAGCCCGTGCCAGTCTTCGTCTGAGGCCATCGACAGCACTTTCGTCGTACTGTAGCCAGCGCGTTCCACACTTTCATGCTGCTGCCGAAAGGAAGATGAACCAAGTAATCATGAGGACTTCATCTAAAATGCTAGATTCCAGCCATCGTTTTTGACGGTGTGCAATGGTCTAGTGGTTTAGACGCTGAACTCCTGATTGCCAGGCGGTGTTGCCGAGGGTTCGAATCCCGGCGGGGGATCAGAAACCAACATTCAAAATTCCTCTAAAACATGATTGTGTCATTTGAAAAAACACACACAAGCCCGTGCCAGTCTTCGTCTGAGGCCATCGACAGCACTTTCGTCGTACTGTAGCCAGCGCGTTCCACACTTTCATGCTGCTGCCGAAAGGAAGATGAACCAAGTAATCATGAGGACTTCATCTAAAATGCTAGATTCCAGCCATCGTTTTTGACGGTGTGCAATGGTCTAGTGGTTTAGACGCTGAACTCCTGATTGCCAGGCGGTGTTGCCGAGGGTTCGAATCCCGGCGGGGGATCAGAAACCAACATTCAAAATTCCTCTAAAACATGATTGTGTCATTTGAAAAAACACACACAAGCCCGTGCCAGTCTTCGTCTGAGGCCATCGACAGCACTTTCGTCGTACTGTAGCCAGCGCGTTCCACACTTTCATGCTGCTGCCGAAAGGAAGATGAACCAAGTAATCATGAGGACTTCATCTAAAATGCTAGATTCCAGCCATCGTTTTTGACGGTGTGCAATGGTCTAGTGGTTTAGACGCTGAACTCCTGATTGCCAGGCGGTGTTGCCGAGGGTTCGAATCCCGGCGGGGGATCAGAAACCAACATTCAAAATTCCTCTAAAACATGATTGTGTCATTTGAAAAAACACACACAAGCCCGTGCCAGTCTTCGTCTGAGGCCATCGACAGCACTTTCGTCGTACTGTAGCCAGCGCGTTCCACACTTTCATGCTGCTGCCGAAAGGAAGATGAACCAAGTAATCATGAGGACTTCATCTAAAATGCTAGATTCCAGCCATCGTTTTTGACGGTGTGCAATGGTCTAGTGGTTTAGACGCTGAACTCCTGATTGCCAGGCGGTGTTGCCGAGGGTTCGAATCCCGGCGGGGGATCAGAAACCAACATTCAAAATTCCTCTAAAACATGATTGTGTCATTTGAAAAAACACACACACTTCGGAAACCTCTAGCTACGTCACTGAGAGAACCACCGTACAACAACGAGAAACTCTTGGGCTTGCCTCTTACTAATCCTGAAACTGTCGGGTTTCTTTTCTTCGTTTTTCTGTGTCGAGGTTTTGTAACCATGTCTAACATTCTGAACACCCTATTCAATGAAGAGTCTGTATTTGAATGGTGGAGTCGATCATGTCATATTTTCAACCTGCAGTAGAAAATATTAATTGGTTTACCCTACAGACTTATTCAGCTACCATGTTCTGATGTATTGATTTTGACGCACGCAATAGTATAGACCCTCATTAGCTTAAGGCGCAGAATCATGCCGGTATGGACCCCTGCCATGCTCTCGTGGAGGATTACCGGAAACAACCGGTGGAGGGGGTGTTGTTTGAGTGGAGGTGGAGACGATCTATGAGCTTCGAGAAATGTCAGTTAAAAGGTACCAGAAAAATGAACTGGGACCAATACTGTTAAACGTTTACAACTGTATTCTTTATAGAATTGTATTTTCTAGTTATGACTTCAAGTGGGTTGAAATGAACCATTAGCATTTTCAAAGAGTTGGCTATTTGCCAGTTAGCAAATTGCCATTTCTTTTAAAATGCTAATGACTCATTTAGTCAGTTATGTTAATAGGTAGAAAATACAATTCTAGAAAATACAATTGTAAAAGTTTTATAATATTGGCTCTAGGACTAAAGCAGACCAGAAAGAAGATTTCAGATGAAATATTGTATTAAAATAATTTTTCAGAAGTCGGAAATTTTTACGGGAAGGGATAATACGTAGGGGTCCTGCGAATATTCGAGATTCGATTCGATATCGATACCATACCCATACGTCAGCTTCGAAATCGATCCCGAATCAGTCTCAAGATTCGATTTTTTTCATATCTCTCGTACTAACTTCAATTTGTTAATTTCTATCAAAAATAATTAAAATTGTAATTCAATCATGATGGCTCAATTCCTATTTAATTGAGTAATTGACAATGTTTAATTGTTAGGTAAGTAGTGAATTTTACCCAGAACATTATCTATAGTCTTTGTTTTTGAAGGCTTAAATTGTTACTATTCACGTTCTTAAGAACGTGAATAGTAACAAATTTAGCCTTCAAAAACTAAAACTACGCCAGACAACCAGTTTATGTATGCTTGCTTGTCTGACAATCAGTTGTTGTGGGGAGAGAAGGGATGGCACATGGAGCGGAATTTTGGATCACGAAAGGTCATAGGTTCAATCCCGACCCGCGTCTTCTGCGTTGTCTCCTTAATTAGCCAAGACAATTAATCCCAGCTGCCCAATTAGGGCCACGGTACCGCAGTGTTCTAAGGTGTACTGCACGTCAATGGTAAAATGCCTTCCGATGAAAGCGCTGTTTATGTGTCGGGTTGGTAAGTAGGAGCGTCGAACAGTTATTCACCGCTGTTCGGTGGTTTTGTTAGGGTGGTCCGGCTTCCTCCGACCATCCGTAAAAACACATCTGCGGCACGATATGATCCTCGTTATTGAAAGTGTCGCTAAACCAATAAAATCCTAAAATGGTCTCCTATATAGGGGCTACGTACGCTGCAATACCTCAGTTTCACTCTTAGCGCACGAAATATTGCAAACGTTTCTCAGGTGTGTTTGTGTGTGTGTGTGTGTGTGGGGGGGGGGGGGGGGGGTGGCTAGTCCTAGTTAGGACTACGGGAGGCCCCGAACCCAAGATAGCTGCCTTTCAAATTTCAACTTTCAACTTTGCCCCCCCCCCCATCCCCCCCCCCCCCCCCTACACACACACATTCTAGCTGGCTATATGCAATCCTGCATGGCTATGCACCTGGTACCTCACTTCCTTGTCTTGTGCCAGTGTACTTTTTTACAGCCTCGTCTAGTCTGGAAACGCTTAGCATATAACTTAAATCTATTTATTTTCGCTAGGTTGCATATATGTTACATGACCCGTTATTTTTAATTCTTTGTCACACAACATAAACTAGAGAGCCCGCAGAGTAAGGACTCTGTGCCTCTAACAAAGAGCCAGATTCCACGATCACCTTTGCAAGGGCTGATGAAATTTCCAAAAGTGGGAAGATCGTCATTTTTCCGATAATTGCTCCTTTTTACGAGATATTTCGGACGATATTGTGACAATGCTAATGACGTCAGTCGTTTCAAGATGAATTGTGATTTTTATTTATTTTCCGGACCAAAATAGACTGAAGAACAACAATCTTTTTATGGATATTTTTCATCTAAAAATAAACGTTCGACTGTAGTTCATGCAACATATATTATTACGCACCAAGGTTAGTCTCCAGTCTTTCTCATTTAATGTACAGTTTCGTGACGTCTCACGGTACAACAATTCTCCCTTGTCTCCACGGAGTCGTTCGATTCGTATAACCCTTCATATTCTGTCTTATTTCCTAATTTTTCATGTATCGAATTTCCACATTGATTAGCGTAGATTCGTCATGGCTGAGTGGGCGTGGGGATGGGCGCAGGATGAATATATTTATTTACTCATTTATTGGGGTTTAACGACACTTTCGACAGTCGGGGGTCACCTCGTGTCGGACAGTTTTACGGGTGGAGGAAGCCTGAGTATCGGTAGAGAATCACCGAGCAGCGACGAACAACTATCAGGCTGCCTAGCGTACTAACTCTCACACGCAGGTTTAGCGTTGGTTGAAGACAATTGCACCATCGACGTGCAGTGCGGCTTAGTGCACAGCGCCACCGCGCCTCACGTGGAACCGGGATTAATTGCATTGCCCAATGCCCAAGGACACACTGCAGTTATCCCTGGCGAGGACTAAATTGTGAACCTTTCGGTTTGAAATCCAATGCCGTAATCATTGAGCCACCGCGTTCCCGGAGAGTTGAAGATGTGATCATCGAAAAGGTTATGACATGCATATATTGTCTCTTGAGTGCATTAAGGCGCCATCTGCAATGCTTTTGGCATTGCAGATGGCACCTTGGTGCACAAAAGGGACGTTATATTCTGTGCTTATGGTCCGATAGAGGAATACACATAACAAAATTATTACACCATGCATATAATATACACTGAGTATACACCATGCATATAATATACACTGAGTATAAATAGTGCATGGAAATAATTCTCCCTTTCTCTCTGACGGAACCATGAGAAGTGGGGATGTAACTTGAGTACTGTAATAAATAAAACAAATTTTATTTTTACAGGACCCCGGGGGGGGGGGGGGGAGTGTTCAACCCGATAACTAGCGTTGTCTGTCCATCCATCCATCCATCCATTCCATCCCATCCATCCATCCATCCATTCCATTCCATCCCATCCATCCATCCATCCATCCATCCATCCATACATCCATACATCCATCCATCCACATCCATCCATCCATCCATCCATCCATCATCCATCCATCCATCCATCCATCCATCCACATCCATCCATCCATCCATCCATCCATCATCCATCCATCCATCCATCCATCCATCCATCCATCCGTCCGTCCGTCCGTCCGTCGTCCGTACGGACGGACGTTCCAACTATTTGAGTTCAAGGGCTAGGAAAAAAACATTTTATATGTCCATAACGTTATTTTAGCCAGAACCCCGCCCCTCCACCCTAGAACTTATATTTAACCCTAACCCCACCCCATCCACTCAAAAACCACACCCTTACCCTAATCCTACCCTACTCTGACCCTAAAACCACACCCCTGACCCTAACCCCCACCCCCTGGGACCTAATCCTCCCCAACCTTAAGATCTACTCTGGGACTACCCCTAACCCAACCCCACCCCTGACCCTAACCAGACCAAAAGGATTAGGGGCTATTTTTTGGTTTAGGGGCTATAAAAACTAAAACCCCACCCCTGACCCCACCACCCACCTCCTGGGTCCTAACCCCCTACAACCTTTAGCCCTGCCCTGGGGCTACCCCTAACCCTAACCCCACCCCTCTCCTAATCCTAATACTACCCTAATTTCGACTAACCTCCTAAAAATAATAGCTCCTAAACAGGTTTAGTTGGCCCGGACAGACGCACGGAATGAAATCCAATAGTCCCTTCACGGTGAAAGCGTGGGGGACTAATACATAAATAAATAATGTTCGTGAAAAGGCGAACATAGTCCAAACACCAGCGACAAGGAAGAAGAAACCAGCGACAACAGAGAACGCAGGACCGCAAGTGACAAAAACTGAGTGGGTGGGGTGTTATTGACGTTTGTGTTTATTCATTGGATTTTATGTGTTACAAATTACTACATTTTTTTCTATATGTATTAAAATTGTTAATTTCAGTGTACCCCTGTTGATTTATGATTTTGGGGGGAAAAGTCTTTGGCCCCTTCAGGATAAGAACCATACCAACAAAAACGAAAAGGGTGGGTTTTTCACGATGAGACAAACGTTCACGCACGGATCCAGGCGACACTCCTTGAGATTTGGGTGAATACGCGGCGTGAAGCTATTTTCCCCAGCAACGACAAAACTCGTCTCCGACATGAATTAACGAGCTGAACGCGTTCCTCCAGGGGCGCACTGGCCTTTTAGTCACCCGGAAAAATTTCCCGTCACCCTACTCTGTTGGGTGAAATTTTCGTGAAAATGACCAAAAGGCGAAATGGATCTGATTGAATGGACTTCCCGTATATCGAATGTTCTCTGTGTGGAATGGCATTTGCAGTCGACATACACTGCAAAAAATATAGGTTCTCTTTAGAACAAAAACTGGTTCTAATCTTGTCCCTGAGGTGGAACCAGTTTAGTTTAAACAGTATTTATTTCAAATCAAACAAATTTACCAATATTAGCATTCAATTTTAACAGAATATTACATGAACTGAAGTAGATTCAGCAGTAAACTTGGAGCTTATTCAACGCAGTCGCCAAACATTTTGAAACAAAGCGAATATAAATACTTGGTATATTTGTTCTATACAGAACCAAAATTGGTTCGATATGCCAACTGTTCATATCTCCTTTGCTAAGTTATGATTAAGCTTGTGCTGAAAATTTTCGGTTTATATCGCATAAACCGAAGGAAAACAACAGTTATTTCTGATAATTTAATCCGGCTGTGATATTAAAATATAAAAAAACTATGTGTACGTGAACAAAAAACTTTTAATTTTCGCAAAAGACAACAGTCAAACTCAGGAAAGTGTGCCACAAACAGGTCACGTCAATCATTGTCAAATTGTTTGTTGTTTTGATTTTCGATCGCAGACGACAGGTATTTAGCAAGTCACGTAACAATATCATTAAAAACATTTTTTTTCAGTTCCCCCAAAATCATGTTGGGATGTATGAATATTTTATTCGTCTCCCACTTCGGTATATTTTATTAAATTCAATTTTGACTGTAGGCGATGAAAAATCGATCGTTGATCTTGTTTACAAGCTTGTTATCCATCTATCAGTCTGCCGCCACGCCCTCACGGTGACAATTGGATTGAGTGGGCGGGGCTTCCAGAGTGTGGACATTCCAAATTATGACGTGATTTGGTGTATTGCATGAACTCCATTTTGGGCAGAATTTAAGAAAAAATTCTGCAGCTAGCCGCATGCACGCTAGAGTCGGTTGGAGTGACTGGCATTTATTACATTTCAATAATACTATTTTGTTAAACATTTGATTCTATCTCTGTTACACAACACAACTGTTATACAACCATTTGTGCTTGGACATAAGTAAATATATATTGGGTCAACCCTACCGCCCAGGAAAAACCAGAGATAAAACTAACAAGGCAAAATCCTCTGGAAACCTGTAGTCGGAGCAATGTAAAGTCGACCTATATTTACAGGACGCCAAATTCCGTCCTTTACAATTGACGAACTGAGAGAAATAACGCTAAATGGGAAATTTTAGATCTAAATTTCAGTCCAACCGCTCCGATATGGACAGCTAGAATGGCAGTCAAAACCAGACGATCACCTTTGTGACGTCAGCACTAACCCGTATCAAATACCTCAATTATCCCGTGCCCTTTCCGGACATCATCTCGCTACTGTTAACCATTTACATACACACAATATTCCAACATTGTCGAAACTACAATACAAATTTTTCTCGCTATTCTTGGAAACGCGGGAAAAAATAATATTATACGATTTTGACGACTTTCACGCTGTATGCTTTCAACCAATCAAACGCAGAGGCGGGGCAAATGATTAAATTATTATACTGTTTAAACAGAACTGGTTCCATCTCAGGGACAAGATTAGAACCAGTTTGGGTTCTAAAGAGAACCTATATTTTTGTAGAGGACATTTCGATATTTGATCGAGCAGATGAAAGGAAACTTCGTTCCTTCATTTTCAACAGTTTCTTCAGTTGGACCGAACTGTGGTCTTCCCGATGGGTCCCCCTCCCCGGTAGAACCATTTTTGGCGAACGATCGATGAAGATGATAAGAAAATGCCATCAAAATGTCCTCTAGGTGGACTGTCATTGGTCTCTCAGATGCAAGGAAGCCGCGTTCGTTCGGTTCAAAAAATCAAAATTGTCTCCTGGTTTGCTTAATAGTACTGAAATGGCTAACCGGATAACCGGGTTGAAACCGGTTACCCACCTAACCGATTGAAAAAACGTCAACCGGTTATTAGAAATATCGATGGTGATCGTCATTCCACGGTTAAAACGTAGTAAATCTGCCGCTTCTCCTTTGGGATAGATACCACCTAGAAACAGCGTTGTATATATTGAGAAATAATCGACTTTGGCGCTCAAGACTTCATTAATGATCGGCAATTTCCGTGAGTACTTAGTAACCGCAGAAACTATTCCGCAGTATGTATACAAACGAACGTTGTCGAGTACTCGACAACGTTCGTTTGTATACACCCTACGGAATTGTTTCTGAGAATATATACTGCTTTCCAGTTCCTGTAGTTTTGATCCCAGATTGGGTGAAATAATGGCTACGGTTAACCGGATATTATCCGGTTACAGCTCTCGGTTAGTCGGTTGTGAAAATGAGCCAACCGTTTCAGCCCTAGTTTGCTACCCCCCCCCCCCAACCCCCGTGCATTTTTTTCTCGGTAACCGTACACTTAAGCCGTTGAAGTATCTGTGATTTGATTACCAGTATACTTCTGTCGTAATTTTAACCGTATTTTAGTGTGCTACCGTCGGAATGGACCAATTAACAGATTCAATAAGGTTTTGCGTTTCTTTTTTCGACAGACGATATTTTGGTGCATGGTGTTGACGGGACACCAGACAGAAAATTTCGACCAGCTCTGACCCAATCGAAATTATCCGCCCGCTTTTTCTATCAGAATTCTGCAAGTATAAACACGAGTGCGGACTTAATCGTGAAATAGAATGATTCGCCAGGGGGTAACTGTGTCCTTGGGAAATGCACTTCATCCAATTGCCTCGATGTGGGGGCATGGTGGCGCTGTGTACTGAGGATTACTGCACACCGATGGTGCACTTGTCTTCAACCAGTGATAACCCTGCTTGTGTGGAGTTATTGCGTTGGGGAGTCTGACAGTAGCTCGCAGATGCTCGGCGATTCTCTCCGGGTACTCCGATTTTCTCCACCCGTAAAACTGCCCAACACGAGGTGATCCTGGGTGTCGAAAGTGTCGTTAAACCCAATAAATAAATAAATAAATAAATAAATAAATAAATAAATAAATAAATTGATTAGAAGAGAGTTTTCACAGAGCATTTTCTCAATTACAGTTGCATAAAGTCCATTTTTTTTTTATAAACAATAATTTATTTCACTTAAATGAAATAGGCTTCGGCGAACAGGCAAGGCCTATCTCAACGCCTCCGCCTTACATGTCAACAACAAGTCAAGTGCAAGTGCAAATGAACAAGTTATCTGATTTGTCAAATAATATTTGAACAACACACATAATTACACTCTTTGGACCCACCCATCCTTGACAGCGAGTGTTAATATATCGCAAGGGGGATCAAATTATTGTAATATCACACGCAAGCGCGAAAGGCAGCCTAACGCAGAAAAAGCAACACCTGCCTCAATCGCAGATGTTGCTTCCCTCTTTCGGCAGCCTTCGGAGCTTGCGCTGTGGGGTTTTTTTCGACCTTTCAAATTGTCGTTACTTCAAATGTTTTTTGATTTTTGGATTCTTGCGCCCTAAAAACACCCCCTCCCTGGGGATAATAGACCACCCCGACTCACCAAACAAAATGCCAGCATGTCAATATGATATGTTAGTCAAATACACTCCCCACGGTGATACCAATCGAGACCCCATCTTAACATATAATGTGGGAATTTAAGCAAGCCATCATCAGTTTCAATGTGTTCTATAAATAAATAAATAAATAAATAAATAAAATGATTAGAAGAGAGTTTTCACAGAGCATTTTCTCAATTACGGTTGCATAAAGCCCATTTTTAAAAATTTATTTCACTTAAATAAAATAGGCTTCGACCTTTCAAATTGTCGTTACTTCAAATGTTTTTTGATTTTGGAATTCTTGCACCCTAAAAACACCCCCCTCCCTGGGGATAATAGACCACTCCGACTCACCAAACAAAACGCCAGCATGTCAATATGATATGTTAGTCAAGTACACTCCCCACGGTGATACTAATCGAGACCCCCATCTTAACATACAATGTGGGAATTTAAACAAGCCGTCTCTTGAGTTTCAATGTGTTCTATGTGCCTACTACCCCACAACAAGTTATTTAGAGTGAAGTGTTCGGGGTCGATTCTTTTTATAAGAATTTGTCTCTAAGAACAAAACAACACACATGCAAACATAATTATAGTGCTCCTCATCTTCGTACCCAGACCTACAAGGACAAACCGGATTATCTGACACAAATCTAATGTACTTAAGTGCATTGAGATTGCTGCAACGTGAAAGCAACTGTGAGTGTATTATCTGACTCCGCCGATTACCTTACCCGTAATAATACTCTGGAACAGTTGGATCATCTTCTCTCAAAACGCTCTTAAAAATATTAACACTGACAAGGGAGACATCCAATCAATTGCACAGCCACACGGAGGACAGCAGGAAAGAGTCTGACAAAGTCTTAATTCGACAAAATGGCTCAGATTGCAATTCAGAATTTCTTGTGGTGTAAGCCGAAACCTGAGAAATTTGTCGTGGTACCAGATTCGCTAAATATTGTGGGCCAACTCCTTTTTATCATTTTATAAAGGGTTATAAGGTTATGTCGTTGTCTCCTTTCTCCCAGTGTAATAAACACAGTTCCACTTACATAAAGCCCATCATTTTCTACACTCGTGTTACCACACGGGAGGTTCAAATTTAAGGACTGCGAAGATCACTTGTCCTTGAGCGTGTACTTGCGTATGTCCTTGGGATAATCAAATATTTTATTTGCATGCTCAGAGTCACTTCCTCCTTAGCATGCTGAAAGATTTATTGCAACCGAATGAATGAAAATCAAGAAGCAAATAGAGGCATTTAGGGGCAATTATGATATGACCGACGTGTATTTATTTATGAGCGCAATAAAATTGTTTTAGGCCAAACAAAATTAAATAATTGATTCTCAGACATTTTTTTTAAAACGAATGAGGTGGGGGAGGGGTATTTTTTTTTCCTGATTGAATAGTCGCCGATGCCTAAAAAAACATTTGTGAGAGCCTAAAATTAAATACTAGAGCCTCCATGTTGATTTCACTGATATTTTTTTTTTGTAACAGTGATCATAAAACACAAAATCAATATAGAACAACTAACACGTCGATCAAAAATAATGAGTTTTTTTTAACTGGTTGAGTATTAGAAGCCACAATCAGGCTTTTCAAAAAAAATGAGGGTACCAGGGAAAGACCAACATTTTCCTTGCCTATGTTTCGTAACCAGTCAAACGTAAATAATAGTTAGTTATACAAATTTGTTCTATTACAAAATTATTGGAGAGTGCCTGTTGGCACTCTCCAATAATTTGTAATAAAACAATTTTTGACAATTTTTAATGAACGACCAAAAATAATCTAGCCCTGAAGCAGTTAAATAAATATTTATTTTGTACATACATATGATTATTTATTATTTATTGGTGTTTGGGGGCGCGGTGGCTCAGTTGGTAGATGTGCAGGCTGCAAACCGAGAGGTCCTCGGTTCGAATCCCACCTGTGGCAACGCGTTGTGTCCTTGGGCAAGACACTTCACCCCCATTGCCCACGTGGGGGCACGGTGACGCTGTGTACTAGGGCGTACTGCACGTCGATGATGCACCTGTCTTCTACCAATGCTAACCCTGCTTGTACAGAGTTGGTATGTTGGGGAGCTGACAATTGATCGCCGTTGCACGGTGGTTCTCCCCGGGTACTCCGGCTTCCTCCACCCGTAAAACTGTCATGGTCATGGTTAGCCATTGTGCAGAAATATGTGACCTTAAACACCAATAAATAAATAAAATACATTGGTGGTTAAGGTCACATACTTATGCACAATGGCTAATCGTGATCGTGACAGTTTTATGGGTGAAGGAAGCCGGAGTACCCGGAGAGAGCCACAGAGCAACGACGAGCAACTGTCAGCTCCTCATTCTAACAGCGTTAAAGCTCCTGCCATGCAGGGTTACAGCGGTTGAAGACATGTGCACCATCAAAGCGAAACACGCCTTAGTACACTGCGTAATCGTGCCCCCATGTAGGCAACGTTGATAAAGTGCCTTGCCCAAGGACACAACGCGGGTCGTCCCGGGCGGGGATCGAACTCGGAACCTCTAACATAGAAGTGCAGCAGCCTGAGCCACCGCGCTCCCACATTCATATGATAATCGTTTCGCATTTCGCGAAGAGAATAACAATACTGTATCAATGTATACGACATATTGCGATGCGATACCGCTAAAATCACACCCTATGATAGTTTTTTACATTTTGAATTTTGAGTCCGAAATAAATATGACGAACGCGGCCCGAAAAAACGAATGCGCCGCTGCCTGAGAATCAAAAGATTAATTTTGTTTAGACTTATGTCTAACGCTCCACGTTTGAGTAATAATGGCTTCATGAATAATCAAGGTATTTCACTAAAACATAAACCACCAATATGTCATAAAACATGACTGATTTGATGGCACACGAGTTCCCATTGCGGACGTACGTGCTATTTGTAGCGTATACGTCAATTGTATTTGAAATTCCAGTGTGCACATCATGGATTTCGTTTTACTATTGGAAGAAACTTGGTTAAACAGATTTTTCTTAAATGCGTGATATATGAATTATGTTACAACAGACACGAAGCTAAGATCTCAAAATGTTTCGACATGTTGGGATGGTAGTTCAATTTTTCCGACAGTGTTTCTTCCAATGACAAAACTAGTGCCTTGAAAAAATGGCACAGGAAGAAAAAATGGCAAACCCAAAATGCTGTTTTTTGAAGGGGCGGAAAAATGGCCCAGAAAAAAATGGCACACTTCTACAGTTATCTAGGAAAAAATAGCACTGGAAAAAATGGCATACTTTATCATTATTTATTTGTTTTTTCAAAGAAAAGTGTAATATTAAACTGGGTATGAAAGCAGTATCAGTATTTGTTCCCCAATATTCTTTTAATAATAATAAATATTCGTTTTATAAACACTGCCATATAATACCTTAAGCTTAGTGTTTGAGTTGGCTGTATGGAAGCTTAAAGTATTGTGCAACACAATTACTGTTATTTAGCATTAATTGAATATAGGTTATAGTGTAAACTCCTGTTAATTGAATAAAAAATCTTGTAACCTGTGGAGAAATTACCCTTACTCGTGCCAGTTTCCATTTGTTTATAGACCTATTTGGCCTCAGGACATCCAATACAGGCATTTAATCTAGTATATCTTGTTTGAAGAGCTCATGGAGCTCTGTCAAACAAGATATAATAGAATAAATGCTAAGTTTGTCAAAGCAATCTGATTGGTTAGTTATAATTTATATAAATGATCTAGATAAAGGAAATAACGACAGTACTTGGAATAGGGTCAGAACTGACAAGAATAGACTAGAATAGCTAATTATAGTAATAATAAGCAAAACTGTTCCAACTAATAGGCTCTTCTACGCTACTGGAGTACACTCTAGAACAAAGGAACATGGCCAGATAGACGAAAACTGTTGCTTATATAGATAGAAGCAGAGAATTCTGGGTAAATTTGTCCTATAGCACTACGTGCTATTCTTAATAGGGAAAAACGTCATGGGATAAGGATCCAAAAAGGGATTCTGGGAGAATTCTAAGCCAGAACATTACTCCTGTTCAATCGAACGCACCCCTTTGTACCCCCTTAGTACCATAGCACTACATGCGAAGCCGATAAATTGGGGAAATGAAGTCAATTTCGGTGATTTTGGGTGGATTTTGGTGATTTGGAGGGATTGTCGGGTTGTTTGTGGTAATCAGATTTACTCTTCTACAAAGGAACACACCCCCGAACATACCCCTGTCTTGTTAGAAGCCATTGGTAACATAGCAATCACGTGCTACCATAGAAACCAAGATGGCGGCATCCTGTATACAAAATGGACGACGGAAGCTCGTATCACCCTAACAACACGCGCTGCGCATGCGCACTAACAACACGTATCACTATGGAGATGACGTCACAACATGGCCGCTCACGCGGGTTACCATGACAACACAACATGACGTCACCAGGTCACGTGACTATGACGTCACATGAGATCCTGCAATGAGATCCTGCCAATGAGGCACGTTTCATCGCTCTCCTACTACTCACCACGCCCCCCCCCCCCACCCCGTACCGAGCATTACATTTTCGAACGATTCTAAACAGGCAGGCATTCACCGAAGGCATTACCAAGAAGCAACTTCTTTACATCCCTGTTGGGGAGACTGACAGTTGCCCGCTGCTTCACGGTGGTTCTCTGCGGCTACTCAGGCTTCCTCCGGCCGTAAAACTGTGCGACATGAGGTGACCCTAGAAGTCAAAGGTGTCGTTAAACTCCAATAAATAAATAAATAAATAAATAAATAAATAAATAAATAAATAAATAAATAAATAAATAAATCTCCCTGACTTCGAAAATCGACTTTCCATAAAGTTATCTCCCTTGAAATTATGAGACGACTGAGGAAGGTCCACCAATTAAGAGGCAAGAAATTATTGTAAAAACACTGAGGACATCAGTTAAAAATAACGTTATCTTTTGTTACTTTTAATAAACGAAAACAACAGACAGCTCTAGGAGCTGTCTGTTGTTTTCGTTTATTAGAAGTAACAAAAGGAAACTTGGCTTTTTATAGCAAACTATTTAGAAGCAACTAGTTCACAGATAATCCGTTATTAAGAAAATCTGTCCGCACCTACCAACACTAAGTGTCCACTTTGGCTCTTCGTTTAACGAATGCGGTTTCTATAGAGATTTGCAAGCTTTTATTCTCCTCGGGAAAAATAGCAAATCTCACCATCTCCTTGACTTTTATATTAATGAAAATGTCAGTGTATGCACACCCTGTTGATATAATGAACCGGAAAAAATGTTACAGAACCTTAAAAGATGGTGAAAATGCCGTTTTCTTATTTTTAAATGCGTTTCTCGACAGAGAATAACAGTCCAACGTTCAAACTGACTGGGAAAAATTGTGAAAAGCCAGCGAAAGAGAATTTCCGAAGTTTCCTTGGACAGGTTGATGATAGGTTACCATGGATAACAAACTGCAGGAAAGATGCACAATGGCTAATCGTGACCGTGACAGTTTTATGGGTGGAGGAAGCCGGAGTACCCGGTGAGAACCATCGAGCACCGACGAGTAACTGTCAGCTCCTCAACATTCTAACTCTGTTCAAGCTCCGCTCAAGCAGGGTTACGGCGGTTGAAGACATGTGCACCATTGACGTGTAGTAAGCCGGGATAAAGTACCTTGCCCATGGGCACAACGCGAGTCATCCCGGACGGGAATCGAACTCGGGACCTCCTGCATATAAGTCTAAGAATCTACCACTGCACCACCGCACTCCCTCTTCCGTGAAGTAAAAGTCACATAAAGCTCTGTGTCGGCGGGCCTCTTCTCCACGGATAACATATGGCCATCGCCCCCCCCCCCCCCCCCCCCCACACACACACACCAAAAAAAAGAGACAGAAAGCTCATTCCCAAGAGGTAACAAAATTAGTGTTTTACGAAGCAAAAAATTGAATTTTGGAAGTTTCTTTGAGTGGACAGCATATGAACAAAAACAAACAAATAAAACAATCAAAAGTGGCGCACCCACGAATTGTCAGTTAGTTAGAATCTAGTCAGAATCGTCGACGTGTCGAGGTCCGCTAAAGTCCATGAAAGTGGCGTGCAGTGCACCATGGTATACCAGGCTTATTGGTTTATTGATTTAATTTACGGTATTACATAATAAAGGACTGCAAAAAGAATGGAGATTATAAACTGAGAACTTACAGGTTGTTTAAAAATGACTATTCAATGGACACGACGTACTTAGTGGAAACGAACTCGGCGGAAGACCGGGAAATTTTCACTAAGCTTCGTATCAGCAATCATAAGTTAGCTATTGAGAAAGGGCGACATTATCAACCGCCAATGTCTGTTATCGACAGGATATATACTCACTGTGAAGCTAACTCTGGGGAAATCGACGGTTTTAGTGATCTGAGTAAATTTGAGAAATTCAAATTAATATTTGAAAATAGAACCCCCAGTTGATGCCATAAAATCTGCAGCGTGATCGGGAATTTTTTCGCCAGACGTTTATGATGTGGTTAGTGATGGATGTGTATTGGAAATTCTAGTTCACATCTCCGCGTTCTTTTGCGTATCAAATTAATAAAAAATATAGTACTTTGATCATGGAAAATTGGTGGATGAAATTGTAATGTTTTGAGTACTACTTTTGTTCATGTTACTTGTAGATTCTCGCATACTGTCCTATATAGGATGTTTTATGATAATAAATGTTACGTTATGTTATGGTATGTTATGTTAGAATGCAGAAGAAAATACAGTAAACACAGTGGTAAAAAGTAAAAAGTTACAATTGCGTTTGTGAAGAAATACAGAGAATAGTGGATACCTTGGGAGGTGGCATATCCAGATTGGCTGTCTACCTGTTAGCTGTAAAGTATCAGCTTGTGTCAGACCAAAAATAAGTATAAACTCACAGATAGTTATTTGCATGTCATATACGGCGAAGAGAAAACAATGTTAGGTGAGGCGAAGCCGAACCTAATATTGTTTTCTATTCGCCGTATATGACACTGTATCTGCCAACTAAACGCCCTGTAACGTATTTATTATGCACGGCATGCTAAAATGCCATTGGGGAAGTTAACTCAACGAGTAGTTAAATGATGCGCTCTTCTGGAAAAATGTAAACAAAGCAGACGATGTTTACATACGCAACAAGGGGAGTAATTTTCCTTCCGCATTCTAATAAATCACTCGTGACTTGTTCTATAACCGTCAATGTTTTGGGCTGGTTTGGCATTTTATTATAACAGTTTCATTCAATCGAGTGCAATGTTTATACGACGGGGCTATTTTATATGGTGGATCTTCTGTACGACTGCGCTGCAGCATGTACGTACGTGTAAATTAAAAGCTGAAGCGTGTGGATATAATGATAAAACAAAATGGCTGACGGGCATCTAATATTACATTAATATTGGTTGCTTTTCAGCCATCTTGAACCTAATATTTCGGAATCTATGTCTCTTAGTAACTTCATTTGATTGGATAAACAAATTTACTAGCATAATAATATTAGTTACACAGTTTGTTGGTGGTATAATATGGTATATATGGTGTCAGTTAATTTCATATTGGACAAGAGCGAAGCTCGAGTCCAATATGGAACTAACTGACACCAGATATACCATATTAAGCCACCAACAAACCGTGTAACGAATATATCTTACCGACTGCTGCATCGATGCACAGAACTAATAACAACAGTGATCAAAATTAAATGAGAGCATTCCCACAATGTGTTCATGTGTCTTTGCCTTGTTACAGTTTATGGGAGAGTGCCTACAGGGACTCTCCCATAAATGGTAGCAAGGCAAATTCATACATACCAAACAGTTCATTTCGAAGGTAACATGACACACATCCACAGAATATGAAGCCTTTTATGTTGCCTAACCTGCACTTCAGACCAAATATGGGCTTCCAACACTCAATCTTTCAACTTGAAGCGTTTATCGGCTGCCGCCATTTTGAATAATCAACGAACAAAGGGGAGATTACCCATAGCTGTCAGCGTATATGTCGACAGGCAGTGCATGGTTTTATATGCAGTCTGCATGTGACGTCTTTGGACCAATGAAATTCCCAGATACTTGTAGGAGGTAAGATATAGTTGAGTATTATTACAAATCTACTTTCTCGGTGTTTATCTTGAAAATGAAACTCAATTATTCTTGTTCGCAGAATTTCGGGCCTAGCATTTTCAGGAGAGCGATTTATTCACTCGCCTACTGCTCGCCTTAAAAAAATTATGGCGAAAACTAGCCCTCCTGACGTTAAAAAATAATGATAACCATAACAGCATATTCCTTAAATCCATATCTTTTCAGATCTCTGCTATGTTAGTGGTCTTTGTAAAACGGCCGCACTGCCCCTCCCACACCTCCGGGCGTTGCCGAGGCCCGGTGGTGTGGGAGGGGCAGGGTAGCCATCTCACATAGACTACCTTGTTAGCAGCACCAAATAAAATGTACAAAGCGCACCAGGCATAATTCATTAATAGTAAAACTTTATTTTGCGACTTTGAACTTTTGAAAAGCTTGAGAAGAGCTAATGCCCTCCCCCCCCCCTCCCCCAGGCCAGGCGTGGGGAGCGATTTTTAGCCCTTACTGCATTTTTAAGAAATACAGGCCTGCAGACATTTTTGCTTTTAAATCAAATTTAAATAAGTTTTTCCTAATTTTGATATTCTAATATGCAGTGACATGCACTTAGAACAGTCTACTTTCTGTAAATCATGGCATATGCAGGCATTTCTGAGCACTGTGCCTGCTCATAACTAATTTACTACTTCTCATACTGTAACCGTGTATATGTTGCAAATACTGGCTGCGTAAAAGGGAACTTGTTTTTGTTCTGACTCAAGAGCAAACCTTGTCTCCTTGTTTTTGTTATGGCATCTACATAGCAGGATAGCTATTAAAAAGGCTTTCTGTTTTTTGTTGAAATAAAAGATGTTATCTTCAAATCTACATGTATTTTGTCTGTATTAACTCCGAAACTATCGTGTATCCGACCCCCTGATACAGATGTTTGTATCATGGGGTCGGATACAAGCACGTTCCTTTCTTTTCCATTTTTTTCTCTTTTTATTCATCCGTACGAATAAATAGTTCGTTATATATTCGTCTACATTCTTGACTTATCCCCAATATATTGTAAGATAAAATGATAATTACCATTATGTGGATGTACAAAATATGTATCCGAGTCGAGCTCCGGGTTCAAAGAACCCGGAGCTCGACTCGGATACATATTTTGTACATCCACATAATGGTAATAATCTCTATATATTTTCAATTTTTTATTTCTGAAAAACCAATCCCACCTAGCTATTATGACTTATTATACAGTATTATATATGCTTTGCTTCATTTTAACGAATATTCCAGGGGGGGGGGGGGGGGGGTGGGGTGGGGGCCACTAAAAATTTGCAAGACGTGACGTCCTATTCTTTATTCGGCTCCTTTTTACACCCACCCACCCACCCACTACGTGCAAATTTTCTACTACCGTTCTCAGACACCCACCCCCCCCCCCCAACTCTCCCATTAAAATCCAAAATAAACTTATAAACATAGTAGGCACAGCTGTCTTTAAGGGGTTTTCATAACGTTCTTAAACTGGTACCACCAATTTAAACCTCCGTGGGCTGCTGTGGGCCCCAATCGACAAATGACAGGCTGTTCATTATCAGGCTTGGCCAGAGCAGGTGTACATATACAGGAACAAATTTTCATTTGAATTGTTCCTAAAAAACTGTCTGCACATTTTCTGCATTTCGAACAAGACACCCACCCCCTACTAACGTGTGACATTTTCCCAGATTAAGCCCAATATTCTCACATATAAAGCCTCCTGATGTATTTATGTTAAGAGTGTGATGTACAACATCATCTTTTAGGTTTGAAACACAAATGATGGTATATATTAGCTGATATATTGATATATTTTTAAAAAAATTTAAAAAATGCACAAGTTGGAAATCCAATCAAGAGACCCACCCACCCCCACGTCACGTCTTGCAAATTTTTGGTGCCCCCCCCCCCCCCCCCTGAATATTCCATAAAAAAAACCGTCGAATAAGAATGAATTATGTTGTGAATGGATATTTTAGTCGACTTTAGGAAAAAATTGTCGAACAATTTTTCTTCCGTTCAATATCAGACACACACCCCCATCCTCAAGTTAATTTTTGATGAAATTCTCCAATATTTTTCATATTAAGGGAGTTACTTTTGTTAATAATGCTTCTAAATGGGCTTTTATGGTCAATTGGTGATATTTTGTTACTGTTTGGAACACCAAAGATGTCATAACAGTGAAGAAGGGGAAAAAATGGATTAACTGTTTACACACCGTTTTTTTGGCGCTTGACTACCCACCTACCCCCACCTATACTCATGCAATTTTTTTCCGCTCTCCCCCCCCCCCCCCCCCCCCCACCCGCTCAAAATGACGTTTTCTAGCAGCATGTTTAAAATTTGAAAGTTCACCAGTAAGTATCCAGTGACCGAGAGTTATTGCTTTTGACTGCAAAATTTTTGAAATGATAACACCGAGCTTGGTGTCAATTAACCCTTCACCTAACATAGTATTTTTAAAAAATAAATCAAATTTCACATTTTTCGAAAACAAATTTCACAATTTTTCAATAAAACCAAACAAATATGGATATCATTAGAACCAATTCGAGAAATTTGAGAAACTTCCGAGATATTTTAGGATGTGGCAGGCTTAATCTGGTTAATTTTCTGGCCGTTTTTGGCCGCTTTGTTAGGTTAAGGGTAAATAGATTGAGTATCGCCACGGGGCACACCCATTCCTTCTTTACATGGGTGTCAACTAGTATCCCTTATCTTGCTGGTTTTGGCTCGGGGATCGGGGGAGGTGCAGGCTGAGCACATGGGTAAGAGCTTTGGGGGCCCAGGCCTGACCCAAAAGTCCTGGACTCCTGGGCTAAGCGCGGGCCCCCAAAAGTTCCGGACCCCAGGGTTACTACCCCAGGCCCATCCTCTCCCAGGTACTGGGGCCGTGTGCCGTTCTCTGCAACCCCACCTCTGTCTGGATCCACGCCTGAACTATTGATAAATCAATTACTTTTGGTTGTAAGTAATCTGATCCTCACTGTAGTTGAGTGCATTAACCGAAAACTGGTAAGGTGCACTTGTTTGCCAAGTCGTCATTGAAGCCACAGGGGGTTTATTTTTAGTGAATAGTGACATGCTTTTCGGTCTGCACTTACACAAAGGATAAATCCCGCCTATAACTTTATTTTGTCTAGTCGTGTAAAACATTAAATGCATGGCGTATTAATTATTCTTATTGATTCCATGTCAAATGAATAAACTTGAAAGTGGGCGTGTTCAGACAGGTGTGAACCCGATGCACACATGATCCTGATAAATTATATGGAGCATTTACCTTTCACGTCCCCACCATTATTTGCAGACAACGAAATTTTTCGAAATGTTTCGAAATAGAATTTCGTTTTTTTCTCCGAAAACATAGCTCATAACCCTCCTCTTTGGGCTTGTTCTGTAACGAGAGATTATAAGCTGTGTGGTCGAATTTATTCATATATTTATTGCGATTTAACGACATTTTCAACAGCCAGGGTCACCTAGTGTCGGACAGATTTACGGATGGCGGAAGCCGGAGTACTCTCAGAGCACCACCGAACAGCGACAATCAGCTGTCAGACTCCCCAACGTTCTAACTTCGCAGAAGCAGGGTTGGAATTTGTTGGAGATAAGTGCACCGTCGACGCGCAGTACGCCTTAGTACACAGCGTCACCTTGCACCCACGTGGGCAATCGGGATTAAGTGCCTTGCCCAAGGTCACAAGACAGTTACCCCTGGTGGGGATCGAACCATGGACCGTTCGGTTTGCCGTGACCACATAACTCAAAAACATAGATTATGACCCCTCTTTGGTACGAGCTCGTTCCCATGAGGGATCACAACCCATGTTTTTGAGACAAAAAAAAAAAAATAAATAAATAAAAATGAAAAAAATTAGTTATCCAAGAATTTTGTTTGCATGTGTCGTCTGCTTTTCATGTTATAGGTAAAGGGTTGGGGGTGCGGTGGCGTTGCGGTAACCGGTTCTCGTCAAATCACCGAAGTTAAGCAACGTCGAGCCCAGTTAGTCCTCGGATGGGTGGCCGTCTGAGCGATCGATTCGGACTCTCGCGTTGTGTCCTTGGTCAAGGCACTTAACCCCGATTGTCCACATGGGGGACGATGACGCCGTGCACTAAGGCGTATTGCACGCCGATGGTGAGCATGTCTTCAGTCAATCTAACCCTGCCTGGGCTGCAGTGCGGAGTTACAATGCTGGGGAGCTGGCAGCAGCTTGTCGTAGCTCGGTGGTTCTCTCCTGGTACTTCGGCTTCCTCCACCCGTAAAACTGTCACCGACACGATTGACCTTGGCTGCTTAAGTGTCATTAAACCTTAATAAATAAATAAATAAATAAATAAATAAATAAATCGTACTCTGCGACCTCTAGAAACAGCAATAGAGAAAACAATATTTTTGGTCATTAATTCATCAGGCGGTACATTCTTTAGGCATGCAGGCGTGCTGCGCGCCTACTGCTCTCCGAGGAAAATTCAGACTCTTGACCATCTCAAGCCCAAACCTAAGTCTAGGCTCAGTTTTGGGCCTGTGGCAGCCAATAGGCTGATAATAGCTACATTGGGATGTAAGAAGACAATTGCACTCCTTGGCAAACTGAAAAGGGCAATCATTTGTACTCCCCTGCTTTCTAGAACGCCAGACCTAGTGGCATGTGCCGTATCTTTATACTTCTGCCCCATATTAATTATTATGTATTTTGATATTCAACCACTTTTAACGAACGCGATGGGTGGAGAGTAATAACAAATAATTCATCAGTAAAAGGAGTGGTGGAAACCCATAATCGTCGACTTCGAAAAATGTAGTCGATTATGGGCGTTTCCGAGTATTAGTCGACTTCTCGATCAATCATGAGAGGCTTAATTAACCCCTTACCTAACCCTTTAAAGCAGACGCCACTTGCAAACAAAATTCTTGAATAACTAATTTTTTTCATTTTGTTGTTTTGAGACAAAAATGAAAATATAATGTAAATTAATTGGCGATTTTTGCGAATAGCGCTGGTTGGTTTTGGACGTTACGTTGGGTAAAGGGTTAAAACATACATGTAGTATCTGAGACCCAACTTCTTATTTAGCAATATTATTGTACTTCAAATTGGTCACCCCCCCCCCCCCCCCCCAACAACCCGTACTGCATGTCTCTATTTGTCTCACAAATTGCATATGACTTAAGTCAGATCACCGAAGTAAAGCAACGTTGAGCCCGGTTAGTCCTCGGATGGGTGACCGTCTGAGCGATCGATTCGGACTCCCGCGTTGTGTCCTTGAGCGAGACACTTAACCCAGATTGTCCACATGGGGGCACGATGACGCCGTGTACTGATGCGTACTACACGTCGATGATGCGCATGTCTTCAACCAATCTAACCCTGCCTGCGCTGCAGTGCGGAGTTACGATGTTGGGGAGCTGGCAGCTGCTCATCGTTGCTCGGTTGTTCTCGCCGGGTACTCCGGTTCCCTCCACCCGTAAAACTGTCACGGTCATGGTTAACCATTGCTCTTATGTATGTGACCTTAAACAGATATAAATAAATATGACTTAAGTCCAAGTACAAATCCAGTGTCACAGGAAAGTGCATAATTACCAGCAGGGGAGCCGGAAGCACTTCAGGTCAGTGTGGGGGTGGGGGTGGGGATGGGTGGTCAGGGTCAGACCCAGAGAAAAAGGCATTTACTCGCACTAGCCGTCACATCATGACATGCCGAAGCATGCATGTCTCGAAGGCCAAAGGCTGAGACGAGGGAATATGAGAGGAGGTGCCCCCTCCCATGGGTGGGGGCACCTTCTCAAACTCCCCTATGGAATTTTGAAAGCTCCAAGAACGCATTTGGAGTGTATTTTAACTTTACCTCGAGAATAAATCACTGAAAAGAATTGAGTGACGAACCTGGGAAGGGTATTGTCTGCCCCCTCTCGCCCCCGTGGTCCGTTGGCAGGGAGGACAGCTTCCGGCATCCCTGATTACCAGCAAGGACGAATCGATACTTTAGACTCAGTTCGGAAGAAAATGTCTCGACTGGTAAGATTATTGTGGGTTGAGGGTATCACCCTCTCCGAAACCACCCGATGCTACCCCCTGGTGGATATAACGGTCGACAGAAAAACATTAATTTAGTTTTCTCGTCTGTGTATGGCCATGACTGTCAGTTTGTGAACAAAGGGTATAAATAATAAGCTGTCTCCAATCGCACACCTTGTAGTGCAATGCAGTATCGCGCTATGAATAGCGGTTGATACAAGTGAAGTGACCTACGTTGCATTGAAATTAAAAGTACACGCCAGGTACATCTCACCTTGTACTTTCAAGGAATAGAAAGAATCACTAAAGTTGTCGTTCTCAGCATTTTGCTAGAAAAAGTATTAATATTGATCTCTGCAGTATACCCAGACGAATCAGTGAATGTGTACTTGCTGTGGTACATAAGCACTCTGCACGGTTACGTTTGAGGAGCTGCGTTTCAAGGTCATCGATTTTTATACTAGGTGCATTGTCACGTTCATGACATTTTCTTAATGCTAACATGGCCTGAAAAGTGCCTTATTGATCATCGTCCATGAAGAGCACTAATGAACCTACTATCAGCTTTTTTTTAGAATCATCAGCGCGGACAACGATGCAGGAGAGGGGCTGGGCTGGGGAGGGGTGGGGGTGGTGATATGAGAGCTTCGCAATATCGTCCTATAGATGAATTCTTGATTGATTGTTACACCATCCTTACTACCAGAGCCTTTACTTTTATAATTGGTGATTATCCGAGTTAGTATCGACGCAGGAGTAGCAACCACCGTAATAACCAGTCGGAATGCATACTGTATGCTTATTGTGCCATATTGGACCAGGTCGCTGCGGCAAGCGCACTAATGCCTTAAAATCACCCATATCGCTTCTCGGGTCTCAGTTGTTTTACAGCGTCAGAGAATCCCCGCTAATATTTCATCTCCTTACCCCGTACCCACAAGCACACTTTGAAAGTCCCTCCACCTAGGAGCGTAGATAGAGGGTCTTCAGGGGAGGGGGTAATGGAGTAGGTATGTCCCCAGGTTCGCATGTCCGGGTTGGGGAGAGTTCGAGAGGGGTATCCCCCTAGATAGTGGGAGGCCGGGGACCTCCCCGGGGAAAATTTGTAATTTTTGAATCCCTGAGACTTATTCTGAAGCCTCCTTCTGGCTTAAAACTAGTCATTTTATCTACAAGAAAAAATCATTGCCCCAGGTAGGTCCATGAGTTTTACCTTACTCTGACCAGGCTACACAAGGACTATAGACTGACAACTATTCGATTAATACCCACTCCTTCCAACTGACTATTCAGAGTCGGAAAAACGGAACGATTGATTCTAAAAAACTGGACCGGATTTCCAACTTTTGGAATCTACATCACCGAATATTTCCAACTTTTGGAATCTGCATCACCAATATTTCCATCTTTTGGAATCTACATCACCGAATTCCCACTTTTGGAATCTACACCACCGAATATTTTCAACTTTTGGAATCTACATCACCGAATTTTCAACTTTTGGAATCTACATCACCGAGAATATTTTCAACTTTTGGAATCTACATCACCGAATATTTCCAACTTTTGCAATCTGCATCACCGAATATTTCCAACTTTTGGAATCTACCTCACCGAATATTTCCAACTTTTGGAATCTACATCACCGAATTTGTTCAACGTTTGGAATCTACATCACCGAATCTCCAACTTTTGGAATCAACATCACCGAATTTCCAACTTTTGGAATCTACATCACCGAGCTTTCGGAAATTTTAAGCGATAATTGGGGGCGGGGGGACCTCACCACACCCGTCCTCTAGCTACGTCCCTGGAGCTTTCTCTGCACACCTACAACAAAAATGCGTTTATAACAGCTATATGTGATATTTTATAATATATGCTATAATATGCATTACTATTTTCTAATTTCTAACCACCACCAACACCACCACCATCAGTGATGTACCACCACCACCACCACCACCACAACCATCACCACCGGTGATGTACCACCACCACCACCACCACCACCACCACCACCACCACCACCACCACCACCACCACCACCACCACCACCACCACAACCAGTGATGTACCACCACCACCACCACCAGTGACGTCATGGTAGCATATAAACATTCAAAATGATTTAACTCTCTGCACACTGATGCTGAGATATCGAAATGTCAACCTGAAATTTTTTCCCATGATTCAACTAAGAAGTTAGCCAATTCAATCTTGTTTGACAGAGCTCAATGAGCTCTTTCAAACAAGATTGAATTGGCTAACTTCATAGGTGCATCATGGGAAAATTTTGCTGCTTGAAATTTTCATATTGTGACTTCAGAGTGCCGAGGGTGAGAATATGAAACCTGATGACACTGGCATTTACCTCAGTACAAAAAAAAACAAATCACAAAATTTCTTAACCAATAAGAATTGGAAATGGTTATGAAAAAAGGCTTTAAAGTCAAACGGGGTCAAACCTCGATGTTTTCACTCACTTGTTTACCGGAGACAATTGATATCAAGGAAAATACATTTCATAGATCTTGTATGGACTGACAGTACGGGTCGTATGTAACAACTCAAACTCGGAACAGTCAGTGTGTAGAACAAAACCATTAGGTTTCATTAACTCTTAACCCGCTGAGTATTTTCAAGACATTTTTCATCAAATCTAGTCATGGCTGCTTTGAAGCAGCCATGACTAGATTTGATGAAAAATTCATCTAAATTTAACTCGAGAGATCATTGGTGAAAATATCCATTCAATTTACAGGTAGAAAATTAGATTAAATATGCCCAAATTATACTTATATCAGAAGCATGCAAAATCTTGTCCTGGGCAGGAATATCCACCAGCAGCATGTAAGGAGTTGACGTGTACTAATCAGTGAAAGTTTGGAGTTTTTTTTTAAAGATCCATAGACTGACAGCTATTCAGCCAATACCTACTCTTTCAAACTGACTGTATTTCCCAGTCAGTTGGAAGGAGTACATATTGACTGAACAGCTTTCTCTCAGTAGTTCTTGTGTAGCCTGGTCATTGTTGGGGAAAGAAAGGATGAATTCGGAAACCCGGGCGTGTCACAGATTCGAGTCGGAATTTAGGAAAATTGTGTCAGCTGATTGGAAAAGTCGGAGAATTTGGTCGAAAATTGGAGTTTTGTTGAAAACTTGACTCAACTCCGTCAACTCGTTCGAACTTCAGTCGTCAGTCAATTAAAATGTTGGAATCCCGAGATTGAACAGAATCCGGAGCAAATGACTGGAGCCGGTAACCGCAACCGATCACCGATCGCAGTCGAAAAAACTGTGATCACAGGTTGAAAATTCAAATCGACCGGTCGGAAAAGTCTGAAATATTGAAAACATTAAGGAAATTGTTTTCTTTGAATTTTCAACTATTGGAATTTATCCCTTCGAATTTCCAACTATTGGAATTTATCCCTTCGAATTTCCAACTACTGAAAATTATGATGATTATTGGAGAGGGGTGAGACTCCCCCCATACACACGCACCTGTCACTACGTGCTTGCCTCCTCCCTCGGCCCTGGCCAGTATCATATATCTTCATTTCCAGAAATCTCAAAATGAATTACTCGTGCCAGATCTGTCTGTCTGTCTGTCTGTCTGTCCCGTCTGTCTATCTATCTGTCCGCGTCCGTCCGCCCGTCCACACGTCCGTCCGCCCGTCCGTACGACAGTCCGAAATCTCATCATTGCAATTCCTTCTACATTTCGCAACAAATTGTGGCCATCCTCGGAGCCTCGCTCTCTCTGTTTGTGTATCTGTCTGTCAGAAACCGAGCGTGGTGGCCGCCGTGTTCGTTGCTTGAAGAAATAGAATCACGCCGCATCTTCGGCTTAGACTCCAGGAGTGTCGCCTGAATCCGTGCGTGAACGTATGTCGCACAGTGTCAAACACGCCCGTTTCGTTTTTGTTGGGGTGGTTCTTATCCTGAAGGGGTCAGTGACTTTTCATCAAAAAGTATATTCAACTGGGGTTCACTGAAAAGAACAATTTTAGTATACATAGAAAAACATAGTAACTTGTGACATACTGGAAATCCAATGTATAAAACACAAAACGTCAATCACCCCCCCCCCCCCCCCCCCCACACAGTTTTGAATCACATTGTTGGCCGAAGTTCTCTGTTGTCGCGAGTTGCCTCTTCAGTGTCGCTGGTTGCTTCTTCCTTGTCGCTGGTGTTCGATCATTTCGGCGCAATGTAGTGTCTTTGGACTCTGGTCGCCATTCACGAACATATAACTGAATGTCGCCCTTCCACTGCCGTCGCTCGGCTTCTAACGTATTGTCACTTTATTAGACGCCTTTACCATAACAGCCGCTACTTCGAGGGCTAACTGCTGCCCTCTAGTTAACTCAGACTAACGTTCATACAGGCAAAGCCTACTCTGTCCACGTGTGACTTGTCTTCTATAACAGGTAATGCCATCTACAAGAATTTCAGCATTCGTGAGCTCCCGGAGCTTATACTTCCTATTTCTGATCCTACACTCATATATAGCCACCGACTTGGCCCGCGACTGTTCTTGCTCTAAATATGAGCTCTATTGTCCCCCTTACATTACCACGTGCCTGTACTTTCGCACCGATGCGGCACCTCCACTAACCTATAGCATGGGGAATCCCCAGCTTCTCGCCTACGACCAATAGTGTTACACGCCTTGCGACTGAAATGAAATTTTCGAGAAAAGCCCTAAATCTTATTCGATCGCAAGGACGTTAATTCCCAATTTAATTGCTTCTCTTAAACGTGGCCGCTATAGATCTGCCTTAATTTAAAATTCTCTTTTAAGTTTCTTTGAAAGTCTCGTATTTTCGGTATATTTTGACATTTGGTGACAGACCAGATGCGTAAAATTGGCCAGTACGTGTCCGTAACCAGTGGGATGTACTGTTTTTAAGACAATTACCTATTAAGTGGACATAATTACATAGATAATGAACGCTCGACACCACTGGTCTTTATTTCCTTTAATCTTTTATCAGACAGCTGATCATGGCGTTCAACAGGCACGCAAAAATGACCATAAAATTCCATGTTTAATCCTTTGAACCAGAGCGGCCGCTTTTCCGGCCAGGAACATGATACATCATAGCGTCATTACACTGGATGGCTGTTCAGTAAATGTGTGGAGTAGACCAATCAATATTTTCAACGTGCAGCCCTGGGGCTGCACGTTGAAAATATTGATTGGTCTACCTCAAATATTGAATATGGACTCTTCTAATTGCTGCCATTGAACTGGTATGGAAGATACCACTAGAGTTCAAAAGGTTATTATTATTAAACATATTTTATTTGTTATAACAAAATTGATTGGATAAGTGTCGAGCACTTAGATAATATCCTTTCCCTAATATACATTTGAAAATTTCAAATTATGTTTACAAATATTTACAAAACGTTACCAAAATGTGCATGCAATGGCGAAGCAAACTTATGAATAATTAAAACAATATTGTGTATGTACACTCTTCAAGATGAATGTTGATAAGTTGATAAGTATTCTACTGTACAAGAGTCAGAACAAATAGGAATGAGGGAGGAGAGCAGAAAAGTGAAAGGTGAACTGCCACATCGCAACACTGCTGGACTTTGTCAACTGGTCAACGTGTCATATTAAGGCACAATTGCTATTCCAGCGGAACCGCGATTTAGACGGAGCCCCGTTACCACTGCTATAGTCAGGGCATATTGGACAAGCATGCGGAATGCACAAAGCCGTGACTGAAGGAAATGGAAGTCGAAATGGACACTTATGTTATAGGACATTTGGCTGGGAAGATGATGTCAGACTAGTCTGCCTGATTATGGTCCAGTCTTAAAACCTCTTCGTGGCCTTAATGAAATTTTGTACACTTCGAATAAGGTGGATGTTGACGGATTCTGGAAGGTTGGGAATACCATAAAGAAGATCGTTGATCGATCTTATTGTAAGATGTGCAAGATTTCTCTGTAGGACTAGTCTTTCGTTTGAATAGTTATTACAGTCGAAAAAGCAATAGTTCGCATCTTCACTCTCGTAGGCTCCACACGAACAGATAGGTGAATCATGGATATAGTTGGAGTATTTATCATAATTTAGGTCGCTACAGGAACTCCGCAACTTGCAGTATATAATATGGACGGCTCTATCGCCATTGTTGAAGTACTTAGGTGGTCTACATGCGCCACTATTAAAATATTTGGCAAAGTTATTCAATGAACTCGACGGTCTTATTTCTTGGGGTAATGCTTTCTATTCCGAGATACATGAGGGGATAAATGAGTGCTTAAATGTTGCCGTGTGTGTAAGTGGTAATTGAAAAGTAGTGTGCGACCGACCGGGTGCTATACGTGGAAATGTCCTCGAAGGTCCGTGGCAATAAGTCAAAGAGATATGTGGGGGCCTGATTATTTACGATTTTAAAAAGCGTTTTCATTTTGTGGAGATGACGTCTCTGCGCAAGGGTTTCCCAATCAAGCCCTGCAAATAGAACAGATACCGGGGTTGATCTCGTTAGACCGAATATTATTCTCGCTGCATCCGCGTGGATTCTATCCAATTTGGTAAGTTAGTAATCGGGCGCACCGGCCCACACTACATCGGCGTATTCTAAGATAGGAAGTATGAATGATTTGTATAACGTTTCCAGGCTTTTTCGACATATTATATACTTTAAAAGATAGGCCGAGGTGGATGTGAGACTTTTCCATTTCGAGTGGCGTGTCACCAAACATTGCCGCACTACTTACATTAACACGTTTTTTGCTGAATAAAACAGTTTCGGTTTTTGCAGGGTTAAATGTAACAAGCCATCCATTTGCTCATTCGGAAACGGCCGCAAGGTTTTCAATATCGTCCAGTTCAAATCCAGTTTCTGTTATACTTGTATCATCCGCAAATAGTCTACAAGCATCCGGTGCATTTAAATTTTCAGAAATGTCATTTATATATATAAGGAAGAGGAAGGGTCCTAAGACGGATCCCTGGGGAACATCGTAATTAACAGATAAGTACTCAGAAGGAGTTGAGTTAACAGTTACCCTTTGTTTACGATCAGACAAATAGCTTTTGGTGCACTCAAAAAGTGGGCCAGATATACCGTTTTGTCTCAGTTTGTAAATTAACCCTTTGTGCCAAACTCCATCAGTGCTTTTGATATGTCGCAGAATACTCCAAGTGAAAACTGGTTCCTATCAAAGGCTAAGCAGAGATTATGATATATTTCGATGAGCTGATAGACAGTGCTATTTTGGGGTAGAATGCCAGACTGGTATTTAAAAAGTAAATTGTTGGCACAACAATATTCGTACATTTGGTTAAAAACAATCCTCTCCATAGCTTTACTGACACAGGTTAGTAGAGAAATATAGGTCTATAATTATTAGGGTCGTGTGTGTCTCCCTTTTTAAATATAGGTATGACAGTTGCCAGCTTCCATTCCAATGGGTAGACACGTGAAGAAAAAGAAAGCCTAAATAACTGAACCAAAAGCTTGCATATTGTGGCTTTGGTTTCTTTAAGCATGCGATTACTTATGCCATCATGTCCAGTTGCTTTTTTGATATCTAGTTTGCCTAGGATTCGAGTCACTTCATCTTCAGAGAAGTCTATCTCAGAGAGACTCTCAGAACACTTGCTTCTGAAAGCAGGTAAACTATGTCCGTCGTCATTTATCTTACTATTTGACAAAAATGTTTTGTTGAGCAAGTCAGCTTTTTCTTTGTCATCTGTTACCATAACTGGACTACCCGCATTGTCTTTATGGTTAAGAAAAGGGACAGAAGGCCTACTTTCAAAATTATTCAGTAACTGTTTAACAGTGTGCCAGAAGTTTTTGGGGTTTCTACTTACTGAAAGTGAAGTATCTAACTTTGAAAAAAGATGGATTTAGCCTTCTTTTCGTGTTATTTACTTTGTTTCGGGCATGTTTGTATTTTTCAATTATTCGTGGCTTTGGATTTTTCAGAATTCGTTTCCGGAAACAGTCTCTATGGCGAATTTCCCGGCGAAGAGCCGAGTCAAACCAGGGTTTATCATGGGGACGGATAACTACTTTATATGGTGGAATACATTCTCTAGCAATATTTAAAAATATAGATGCAAATTTATGGTTTGACTTATCAGGGGTAGTCATGTCTGAGATGAAAGACCAGTCTGTTTCGCAAATCAAATTATTCATTTTGGGGAAATCTGCCATTATAATTCCAGATCAGTCGAATTTTCGTTTCGGGCTGTGCGGTTCCAGTCTCGATGACCGCCGATACAGCGTTGTGGTCGGAAACACCAAGCTCGTGAACTTCTGAGTTCAAAATCACAACTTTATCACTAACTATTATCGGGTCTAATAAAGTACTTGAGGTTTGCGTTGCCCGAGTCGGCTGTTAGGTTGTAAAAGTTTATAATTTCGTTTAATAGACTAGAAGGGTTAAGAAGATCGCTATTTAAATCCCCGGTAATTATCAGGGACGGATTTATGCTGATTGACTCTTCAATGGCTCCTTCGAGCTTCTCCCAGTAGTCATTGGTAGTCATTGGTAGAGAACTGAACCGATCGGTATGCCAGGCAGAGCAAAAACTTGCGTTTTGAGGTAATCTCAAACCATAGGACCGACTGGTCAAATTCTAGTTCAGGTAAACGTTTGGCATAAATTTATTTTGCGAAATAAACCGCGACACCGCCACCATGTTGGTTCCTATCCTTTCTAATTGGTGTGTGTGTGTGTGGGGGGGGGGGGGGGGGGGGGTAATTGGGGTTCAACACGTTGTCAGAATTGAATTGAGGTTAATTAGCAGCCCATGAATTATTTTACTGATCTCGTCGCCTGAGTGCTAGAATGTCCTATGTCCCCTATGGGACAGTATTGGGGGGGGGGGGGGGGGGGGTCCCCTATGGGACATAGGACATTCTAGCACTCAGGCGACGATCTGTTTAATTGACAAATATGTTGTTGAAGCGCATCATACAGACACACATTCTTATGCCTTTGGCTCGAGCGCGAAACATTATAAAAAATATATATACTTATTGTAAACAAAATCGTAAATTTGAGCTATTATTTTGACACAGTCTGGTCAAATCATGTCAAAGTTTCTTGCACATTTCTCGTCGACTTTCACTTAACCCTTTACCTAACATGAAAAGCAGACGACACTTGCTAACAAAATTCTTGAATAACTAATTTTTAAGTTAAGTAGATAAAATAATTTTATGTGCAGGAAGATGCGCATTACAGCGACAAAAGTTTTCCCGAATGTAAAACATCCCTACGGCAACAAGCGTACCAACGTGTACCAACTACTCCGGACGCTGACAAACTGTTAAGCTTGCTACATTTATCCCATGAATGTCTGTTTATTCGAACAATAAAAGCCTTGGATAAATTTTTGCTTTATTCACCTTGTAGAATGATAAATTTTCCCCATAGGTTTAACACTGAAAGAATTTATTCCCACAGTAGAGACGGACTTGTTGTCCTTTGACCTCTACCACATTCGAGTAGTATAAGTAACAGTTCAGTTGTTGGTTTCTTTAAACATGTTCGAAAGTATTATACAATGCCAGTAGAAAACACTACACATTGTCCATTTAATAAAGTATTGTTGCTAGTTCTTAATGTACATAACCATTTCCACAGTCAGGCAGTATATATTGTGATCATAAGGCCTAAAAAGGTTAAAAATTTGTTTCTCATGCCCTCCCTCATGGTCCTCTTTTTATAACTAATGTAAACTTAAAAAAATAAACATTAAATCGTTTATGTCTGATTTTTTCCCAAGTTAATGGAATCGATAAATTTGTCCCTGGAGTGCAAGAAGGCTTTGCAATGCTTCAGCATTGCAAAGCCTTCTTGCGCTCAAGGGAAGAAATACACAACCACCCATGCTGTTCTGTAGATTATGGGACCTAAAACATAAAACAAACCAAGAGCATGAACTTTTGATGGCAAAGAAATGATTACAAAACAAAAAATAAAATAAAAACCGCCCGATCACATGCAATTTACAAAAAAAAACAAAAAACAAAAATGGCACGAGAAACAGAAGATCTACTCTGCGGGACCTAAAAAGTGGCATTTTCGCGACGGGATCGCGGTCAGCTCACGATATTATGAAACATCAGTGGGCAGATATTTCAAAATAAAATATTTCGGAATCAAGACCGAATCGCGAAAAGCAAGCGAAAGTAGAACCTCTGATTTACTGTTCTCGCATTTGGTTACAATACAGTGTTTTCGTGCAAACAGCGCCTCTAGTGGTTGACACCCAACCTTTAATGGAGGATAAAAGTTCCTGGAATTATCCGATTGGTGAAAAATGAACCGAGCTTGTAAGTGTGAATAAAATTTTTAAACTGCATATTTTGGAAAAGATATAAAATATTGGTGACTATTGTCTTCTGAAATGTGTGAGAGAAGATTAAAATTGGGTGGGAGTAGGTAAAAATATGTCTATTTCATTCAATGCGAAACTGGACGGGAGTATAGGAAGCCCCAAATTTAAAGGCAAAATTCACGTGGCGACCTATATTTTTTTCAGTATCTTTTTTTCATGAGATGATAAACTAAATGGATAGATAGTTGTTTTTGCCCAAATCAGCTTGATGAGATGGGGAGAGGAGGAAAGTTTAGTACTGTCGTCAATGGAAAAAAACACTGTATTGTAACCATTCATTTTCCGACAGGGGTTAGTTGTCCCACAGTGCTGTGTGGAGATAAGCGGATAGACAATTTCGACCGGGGGCCATTACTATAAAACATTTACAATTGTATTTTCTAGAATTGTATTTTCTAGTTATGACTTTAAATCAGTTAAACTGAACCATTAGCATTTTCAAAGATTGACAAATTGCCATATATTTTAAAATGGTAATGATTCATTTCGTTATTTATATTAATAGGTAAAAAATACAATTCTGAAAGTACAATCGTAAAAGTTTTATAGTATTGGTTCCTGATCACAACAGGTTCTACGCAAGCGACACTCTCTGTTCACGCTTGTCATCACACCATCGTAACACCATCACCTCCCACTCCTCACCCAACCCTGCCCTACTCACTCCACCACATACACACTCTAAAACAGTTGGGTTTAAAATTAACTCAAATCAACTGTTTGAGTGAATATATACCTACGTGGCTTCGTATTCTTTCAACACAGTTAATTTGGATTGATTTTTAACCCAACTCATTTTAGATTGCTTATCGTATACTCTCGCGACACGAACTAAGTCAAGTCAATAAGTAACATTTTATTTTCCGACAACAGCTCATGTATACTAAGTAGATAAAATAATTTTATGCGCAAGAAGATGCGCATTACAGCGACAAAAGTTTTTCCGAAAGTAAAACATCCCTACGGCAACAAGAGTACCAACGTGTACCAAATACTCCGGATGCTGGCAAACTGTTAAGTTTGCCATATTTATCCCATAAATGTCTGTTTATTCGAACAATAAAAGCCTTGGATAAATTTTTGCTTTATTCACCTAGTAGAACGATAAATTTTCCCTACAGGTTTAACCCTGAAAGAATTTATTCCCACAACAGAGACGGACTTGTTGACCTCTGACTTCTATCACATTCGTGTAGTATAAGTAACAGTTCAATTGTTTTTTTCGTTAAACCTTTTTTGAAAGTATTACACAATACCAGTAGTAAACACTACACATTGTTCATTTAATAAAGTATTGTTGCAAGTTTAGCTCAGATTTGTAGGGGAATTATTTTTAGACAGAAATGTGTCACTGCGCCTTTTTTATTTTGGACAGTTTTGCTTGTCTTCGAAATGAACCTACACGCTAAAAACTAAAGTGTTAAAAACTACACTTGAAGTGCTGTATTTAACACTTACTAAGTGCTGAACTAGCACTTTGTTCAAGTGTAGATATCCCAGAACTTCACAGGTGTTACAATAATACCACTTGACAAGTGTAATGTCGCGACACTTAAAAGGAAACAACGCAGATGACGCGGATCAGGCTCCAACACTCGAGCCTGATCCGTGTCATCTGCGTTGTGTCCTTTTAATTATGTACCCACTAAGCGCAAATCAAATTATGGACGATTCTGGAAGAACCACCAATGCTAGACACATGGGAAGTGCCATCCATTCAAGTTTCAGATGTCTGACGATTGTAATGTCTAAGTGCTTAAAGCATTGCACTTTGAGTGTTAAAATCAAACCCTAAGAGTTAGAATGGATTTAACACCTTGAAAGTGTCAGTTTTAACACTTTAGTTTTTAGTGTGTATGTGCTCCTCACCTCTCGCTGTGTTTTGTAGCAAGTAACAGCGGGATTTCACCGGGACAGCCCTGTAAAAGATTTATGGGATAAACAAAATAAACGTATATATATAGGGTTTTCAAGTTAAAAATTGTTCTACTCGCAGAAGTAAGAATGAAACCGACTCGCCAGAGGCTCGTCGGTTTCTTAATCCTACTCGCAGAATATTTTTTTTACTTGAAAACACTATACGTTTATTCTATATTTATAACTTTCCAAAGTGTGATTTACTGGGATTTTCGGGGTTGATTATAAACAATAACTTCACAAGTGAATCATACAATCAACAATTGTGTCATGTATCCGTGCGCGCAAACGAAGACGCTTTGCCGTGGGTGTAATGGGGACTTCATTTGGGTTTTTATTTTGCTTTTTTTAACCCTTTCCCTAATATGAAAAAGCAGACGACGCTTGCATAAACAATTCTTGAATAGCTATTATTTTCATCTTTTTGTCTCAAAAACTTAGGTTATGGTCGTCAAGCTCGTTCCAGTGAGGTGTCATAACCTATGTTTTAGAGACAAAAAATGAAAAAATAATTAAAATTAATTGGCGATTTTTGAGAATAGCGCTGGTCGCTACGTTAGGTAATGGGTTAAATAATATAATTATCGTTAATAATGAAAAGTAATAAACAGCGTAATCGCTTGACTGGACAGGTTACGTGAAATAATTCATTCGAGGCGATGAACTGTATTGTAAAACACTCGTGCACATTCGCGCACTCGTGTTTGTACAACGTTCCTCACCTCTCATGAATTATTTCACATAACCAGTCCAGTCAAACGATTACTCTCTATTTCTTCTGTGTTTTCTAGAGGTTTTGATGTTGAAAAAATAATCTTGAAATTAACTTTATGAACTTCGAAAAAATATTTTCACAAGCCCTGTCAAATCTACAAACAAAATGATAAGGGATGAGCTCGTTGAAATGAAGGGCCACGAGCTATGTTTTTGAGGCAAAAAATAAATGTCTTCACTTATTCTCGAATTTTTTTATTGTTTTAATTTTTATTTTTTTGGGACAGTTACATATGTCTATATGGGTTAAATGATTAAACATTAATAATTATATGTTGGTTTAAAAACATTTCGTCATCAAAGGTGTGTATATGGGATGTATATGGTTTGAAAATTGCACATAAACACCCCCCCCCCCCCCCCCCTCACAGACACCCACTCATTTCCGCCGCCTCCGAATTCTTTACATTTTTTTACACCACTTTCCGCATGTCCCTTTCATACGATGTTCTTGCGCCTTGTTACAACCGATAATGTTACAACACCGCATAATGTTACACCAATGCATAATGTTACAAAAAATGTAGTAAACAGCCGATAATGTTATAAACTCTGCATAATGTTATAACTTTTTCCAACCTGTTATGTTATAAAAATCGACGCATAATGTTATAACTTTTTCCAACCCGTTATGTTACAACAAATTAACCGATAATGTTATAACTTCTGTATACTAATTCCAGTTACAGCTATTGCAGATGGACTTTACCACTTACCATTTATTGCCGCATCAAGGTTTGTAATATTTATACTAAAGGTTTCTGCTCTGCTTAAGGCGAGGAGACACCCCCCCCCCAACTCCCGGGGATTTATCATAGAATTACCTAGTCACATTACATAGACGCGGATTATCCTGGTAACTGACTCGTGTGTCGTCATTACCATGATCATCCAATGCCCAACATGGTGAAGGCGGGGGTGGTGGAGGAGGAGTACTATTTTATCCGGTTGGTACGTTTACCAACATGCGTAATCTCCGCTTCCAGAAATGTAGTGCACCATAGTCCCCTGACGCCTTTGGGGATGGGCAAATGCCTCTGTTACTGCTTGTTTTGGGCATCTAAAACTCATTTGTCGCATATTTCTTAGTCATAAGAATATCTTATTGTTCATTAATTTGACATTTTAACAACTGACAGTGAACAAAAATGAGGTGGAGTTAAAAGAGGTCAAAAAGTTGGATGGAGCGAGGTACATATGGTGGATGTGGCGGGTTGGCAGTGTCGCACGGAAGCCGAAGAATAAGATGCGAGACTGGGTAGGAAGAGGAATGGGGTTTAGGAGGATTGAAAGGGGTAGGCAGGGATTAGGCTGAGAAAGAGAGGAGGTCATGGATTAGTACATAAGGGTGATTGTGCAGAGAAGGCTATCTGAGAATACTATAAGTGAGTAGTCCTAGACGGTATGATAATATAGATGGTGGAGATGTTGGAAGAAGTGGAAGTGTTGAATTTGGGATTACAGGTTCTGGAAAAGGCGGAATCACTAGAACAGGCAGTATAGGGAGAAGGAGGGGGTTGTGGAGGAGGAGTTGTGTTGATGTTGGCGTTGTGGCGGTGTTGGTGATGGTGTTGAGTAGTTATGTATGTTGAAAATGAACCATTTTGTAGGACCCCGGGGCAGGAGCCCGAAGTGACGTCATGTCACGTGACCGGGCGGTCATGTTAGGTTGTCATGATAGTGCACGTGGGTGGCCTTGTTGTGATGTCATTATCATGAAAAAAGGTGGTAGGATTGCGTATGCGCAGCGCGTGTTGTTATAGGGACACGTGCTCCGTCTCACCCTTAACAACCCGACAATAGATATCGAATTAATCCAAACAACCCGACAGTCTTCAGGAAACTGTCCAAAACATTCCCGAAAACACTCCCGAATCCTGCCGTACCAATTTAGTAACTCGCCAGAAACTCGAGGGACCGGGACTTCAGGAGCTCCTGGGGCAAGGGGCAGTAGGGCTCCGAGGACAGGGATGGCGCCTCCCCCTTCCAGTTTATCTCTCAGTTAAAAAAAACACTATTGTAATAAACCAACCGTCATTGTAATAAACCCATTTCTGTGATAAATTACGCGTCCATTATATGGTCGGACATTAGGTAACGATACTATCCTATATTGTAAGAATACTAAACCCACGGAATCCCCCTTTTCGTCGTATGAAGCAATGAAAGCTATGAAAATGAGCACGATGCGCGCAAAATCATACGTCTCAAAATGAAAGCTATGAAAATGAGCGCAATGATTACCTCTTCATACGTCTCATACCCTCATTAAGGATAATATCCTACCTTTTTTGGGGAGTGTTTTCGGGAGTATTTGGTCAGTTTTCTGAAGATTGTCGGGTTGTTTGGATTAATTCGATATCTATTGTCGGGTTGTTAGGGGTGAGACGGAGCACGTGTCCTCATAACAACACGCGCTGCGCATACGCACTCCTACCACCTATTATCATGATAATGACATCACAACATGGCCACCCACGTGCACTATCATGACAACCCAACATGACCGCCCAATCACGTGACATGACGTCACTTCCGGGCTCCTGCCCCGGGGTCCTACAAAATGGCTCATTTTCAACATACATAACTACTCAACACCATCACCAACACCGCCACAACACCAACATCAACACAACTCCTCCTCCACAATCTTCTCATTCCCCCTATACTTCCTGTTCTAGTGATTCCGCCTTTTCCAGAACTTGTAATCCCAAATTCATCACTTCCACTTCTTCCAACATCTCCACCATCTATATTATCATACCGTCTAGCACTACTCTCTTGCAGTATTTTCAGATAGCTTTCTCTGCACAATCACCCTGATGTACTAACCCATGACCTCATCTTGTTCTCAGCCTAATCCCTGCTCATCCCTTTCAATCCTCCTAAACCCCATTCCTCTTCCTACCCAGTCTCGCATCTTATTCTTCGGCTTCCGTGCGACACTACCAACCTGCCACATCCACCGTATGTACCTCGCTCCATCCTACTTTTTTGATATCTTTTAACTGCACCTCATTTTTGTTCACTGTTAGTTGTTAAAATGTCAAATTAATGAACAATAAGATATTCTTTTGACTAAGAAATAAGCGACAAATGAGTTTTAGATGCCCAAAACAAGCAGAAATAGAGGCATTTGCCCACCCCCAAAGCCGTCAGGGGACTGTGTGCACTACATTTCTGGAAGCGGAGACTACGCATGTTGGTAAACGTTCCAACTGGATAAAATAGCACCCCTCTCCAACCACCCCCGCCTTTACCATGTCGGGCACGGGATGATCATGGTAATGACGTCACACAATTGAGTTACCAGGATAATCCGCGTCTATGTAACATGACTAGGTCATTCTATGATAAATCCTCGGGAGTTGGGGGGGGGGGGGGTGTCTCCTCGCCTTAAGCAGAGCAGAAACCTTTAGTATAAATTTTACATACCTTTATGCGGCAGTAAATGGTAAGTGGTAAAGTCCATCTGCAATAGCTGTAACTAGAATTAGTATACAAAAGTTATAACATTATCGGTTAATTTGTTGTAACATAACGGGTTGAAAAAAGTTATAACATTATGCGTCGATTTTTATAACATAACGGGTTGAAAAAAGTTATAACATTATGCGGAGTTTATAACATTATCGGTTGTTTACTACATTTTTTGTAACATTATGCGTTGGTGTAACATTATGCGGCGTTGTAACATTATCGGTTGTAACACGCCTTGCTTCAGCGTTTCTTGAGTGCTCCAGTTTTCGGACTTAATTGTTTTAAAACCATGGAATCCGTTTGAGAACCTAGCAATTGAACTCGAATAATTGATTGTTCTTTATGTGATAAAAACAGTATGCTACCTTTTCTCTGTGCTATGACGTTTCGGTGACATGTCTTTTATTGAGGACCGTTGTGAAACAAATCCACCTGATTTATGACAAAATAAAATGGATTTACATACATTAAACTATTGCGAGGTAATGAAGTCCGCAGTCGAATGACATCACTTGCGTGTAGTGTGGAAAAAAGTACATATCTGGTCGAAATAAGTTGTTTTGTAGTCAAAATAACCAAGGTCCTTCTCAGGGGAAAATCCAGGATTTTTGTGTGCATTTGTGTAGGGGTGGGGGTGATGGGGTTGGGAGTCCTCGCCAAATCACCAAGGACTGGTAGGGCCCTGGGTCATGGTGCAGGGTCCAGCACTGCTGATTTACCACGAGAGCTCTCATAGAAAAGGAGTTTGTTAGACCCCAATGGTCATTTTTGTAAAATTGCATATGGGCGGCAGTTTTTTATTTTATTTTTATAATTATTTTTTGCCATCAAAAGTTCATTTTCTCGGTTTGTTTTATGTTTTAGGCCTCATAATCTACAGAATAGCATGGGAGGAGGTGTATGTCATCCCTTGAGTGCAAGAAGGCTTTGCAGTGCTAATGCATTGCAAAGCCTTGTTGCACCCCAAGGGACAAATTTATCAATTTTATTAACTTGGGTAAAATAATATCAGACAAAAACCATTTAATTTTTATTATTTTAAACCTTACAGTGGTTGTAAAAAGAGAGCATGCGGAGGCCAAAAAGTTCATGCTGGGGGTGGTGGTGGGGGGAAGGGGGGGGGGGGGTGAGAAACTGATTTGTAACTTGTTTAGGTCAATACTATATGGTATTGTCCCAAAACACACCATAGGTTACCGGGCTTATAGCTTAAGGTGTATTGAGAGAATGTCTGATGTATCATAGGGCTCTTTACTGGGTGGTTCTGGTGTAATCATATGATCACATCCTCGTATCCGAGTTTACTGGCATTGGAAGGTAAAAGAAGATTGAATGATGAGAGTGGTGGCGATGATGATGATTGATTGTGACTGAATGTTGTCTTGATGATGATCATTAATGTTAATGATGATGATTACTATTATTAAAATTAATGATGATGATGCTGATGATTATGTCCAAATTGAATGCTCAGTATTATTGATGATGATGATGATGATGATGATGTGTTAGCATTTCTAAGAAAAAAAATCAAAGCACCGAATACGCTTATTTGATATCTTTAAAAAAAATCAACAGGAGCATCCAACGTTCTCACCCTAACCCCCAACCCTAGACTTCCCAAGACTCCTCGTCCAGCCCATACTCAAGATGATTAAAAAAAGTCATCAAATGCCTCCACGTGGACTGCCATTGACCGCTCAAAGGCAAGGAAGCAGCATTCTTTAAGTTCGAAAAGACAACTTTTCTCCAGGCCCGCCCCTCCCCTCCGGTGCATCTCCCGGTAGCTTTGTTTTTGGCCCAGTCTACCCCTGTAGATATTTCAATACTCTGACAAAGAAAAGTTCGAAATTTCATGCCGTGATATTTTATCTGGAGCTGAGACCGTTTGTAAAAGAGACATTTAGTGATTTTTTAACCATATTTCATGGGATTTTCTAACTTGAGTGAATGTGTCATCCCGTGAGTTCAACAAGGTGTCATCCAGAGGCGGCGGAACCAGGGGTGCACAGGGGACACGTGCCCCATTACTTTTTTCCACAGACATGTTACGCGGTTACACAATGAGTTAAAATGGCGCATGCAAACGTGTCAATATACAGGCATTCCTGTCATATTATTTGCAAATCCATTTGGCCAATGAAACCCATCTTCGGTCGCTTCGGTTCGTTTCTTCTACTTCAACCATCTTCCAACCCGAAGGCTAGCAGCCTTCGGGTTGGAAGATGACTGGAGTTGAAGAAATGGACAGGACAGTGACCACACCTTGGCATGCTCATCTAAACGAGACAGTCGGAGACACTATAGTGTGTCACATTTACCGATATTCGATCGTAGCTTTTCCTCTCATTGGACAAAACCATGGTAGCCATGAAAATTTGTGCCCCTCCACTTTTATCGAGCTTCCGCCATCTCTGGTGTCATCTGAAATGCTGAAGCATTGCAGATGACGCCTTTTGCACTTATAAAACGATCCCCCATGCGAACCTCGGGAAGTAAAGTAGTGCTTGTTTACTGTGGTAAACAAGCTCTGCTGTACTGGTAAAATAGGACTCACCCATTCTTGGGGTCGAAATCCTCTAAAATGGGCAGCTTGTGTATAAAGGATTGACTAAACCTGACTTTATCTCCATGTTACCTCAGGATTAGCCATAGTTCAGAAATATGTTACCTTAAACAGCAATAAATAAATAAATAAATAAATAAATAAATAAATAAATAAATAAATAAATAAATAAATAAATAAAAACGATTTCCAACTCTAAAACACAGAGGTCATAATTTTCGAACATAAGGAGGAAGGATGCATTCTGTTTTCTTCAGCAGAAATCCAGAGATACAGCAGTTGGAAAAATGTATTGGGAGGGAGGGGGAGGGGTACAGTTGGAAATTCAGATGGGCACACCCCGAACCATTACCCTCTAGCCACATCCCTGTGTGTAGTATCTTGGACCCGCCGCTGCAATGGAATGTGCTTTCCCTAAGTCCTAAAAAACTTAATTCTTTTTCTCAGGCCCTTCCGCGTGGTCCTTTTGGCTGCCGCATTGCTATCTTTTTATAACCAATGCAAATTTACAAAAATAAAAATTAAATGGTTTATGCCTGATATTTTACCCAAGTTAATAACATTTATAAATTTGTTCCTTGATTGCAACAAGGCTTTGCAATGCTTTAGCATTGCAAAGCCTTGTTGCACTCAAGTGACAACACACACCACCACCCATGCTATTCTGTAGATTACGAGGCCTAAAACATAAAACAAACTAAGAATATGAACTTCAGATGGCAAAGAAATAATTACAAAATTAAAATAAAATAAGAAACCGCCCGCCCACATGCAATTTTACAAAAAAATGGCCCGAGAAAAAGAAGATCTACTTTGTGGGGACTAACCCGTGTACTTTACAGTGCCTATTATTTCCAAAAATAAAATAGTGTTTTATACTCAATTGCGGACAAGTTCATCTGAACGTTTCATGTCAGTAAAATGAGTACATATAATGATGAATGTGTAAGATGTTGTATAGAAAGCTACTTTACATACATATGAATGAGAAGAGCTCAATGTTCTGCATAATTTTGTATTTATTTCTCATACCAAATATCTTGTTAGAGGTGATCAAGTTCAGTTGGGTGTATGTATTCTAATCTCCGTCTCTCGTCCTTGGATGGGTGCCCGTCTGAACGATCGATTCGGACTCCCGAGTTGTGTACTTGGGCAAGGCATTTAACACCGATTGTCCACATGGGGGCACGATGACGCCGTGTACTAAGGCGTACAGCACGTCGATGGTGCGCATGTCTTCAACCAATCTAACCTTGCATGTGCTGCAGTGAGGAGTTATGATGTTGGGGAGCGGCAGCTGCTTGTCGTTGCTCGGTGGTTCTCTCCGGGTACTTCGGCTTCCTTCACCCGCAAAACTATCACCGACACGCTATGACCTTGACTGTTAAAGTGTCGTTAAACCTTAATAAATCAATAAATGTCCGTCTCTCAAATATTATTGATAAGTTGTGCACCATGTGACACCTCCACCCCCCCCCCCCCCCCCCCCCTTCGGTTCACCGGAATCCAGTATAAATGATTAACTTTGTACATATGCGTCGTTTAAAGACCACACACGGTGAGGGTTCCAGTGTGCGTTAAAAGAAATTGAAACTCCATCACTACCTGCACCGACGTAAAAGGTTGTGAATCGAGCGAGTGGTAATGCCGACCATTGTCGTCTCTCTATCTGCCTAACCCTACTGGTCATTGTTCCTTCATTGCTGACTTCCTGTTTACACAGGACGGGGGGGGGGGGGGGGGGGGGGAAGGGGGAGGGCAGATATAAGGATGAAAAATTATTTTCCACCCATAGGTCACCCACCCACCCACCCTAACCTTGTAACTTAGAAAATAGCTTGTTCCCACGTCACGTTATCTTCTTCTTACAAGACAAATATCTTGGACCCACAACCGAGGTTCTTGTTTCCACATACACAGAACGACACGCGTGTGTGAATGGGTTAATCGATATGGCTCGAGTGCCAGCATGATAGGATAGAACGAGAGGCCGCAGGCCTCGAGTTTTATCCTTCCGCGATGGCACAAGTGCCATACCGATTAACCCATTCACACAAGCGTGTTGTTCTATGTTTATTACACACCTTCACGTCTATAAAACAATTATTAGAAGGACAGTGAGCAGTTCATTTGACAACTATCAACAAAAAGAACACATTTTATAGCCCACCAAATTTGCGAAGGGAACTCGTGTTACTATTTCGTCCCCGAGTTCCAATGTGTTCTATGTGCCTAATGGCACATAGAACACAATGGAACTCAGAGGCGATTTTTAGCTATCGCAAGCGACTCAAATTGTAATTGCGTTGCACAATTTGTAGAAAATTCCAATGAAATTTCGCTTCTATTTAAAAATAGTCCGTCAACGATTTCCGTTCCGCACATATGTGCGGAACAGATTTTCATTTTCCGCATGGTTTAGTGTTGCTGTAGATGGGGATTACATAGAACAGGCGTGTAATAAAGGATAATATGTTGTTGCCCCAAGATTATGTCTACTTCCCACAACATATTATCTTACTCAAACAAGAAAAGCTTGGATGTGGGAACAAAATATTTTTTTGTGGGAACAAGACATTTTCATTGTGGAAACAGAATATAATGTTGTGGGAACAATATATTTTTCTCGTAGGAACGAGATATGCTGTGGATTGGCAACAAGATATATTGTGGGAACAAGTTACTATAATGTGGGAACAAAATATATTTCTTGGTGGAACAAGATTGTATATCCCAATAAGACTAAAATCCTCACAACTCTGATTGCACGAAAGAGCGCTGAGCTTTTTCTTTCTTTACGTCTTCAGGAGCATACGTTACCGTGTGACGTCACCATGCGAAATATTTGAAATGCTGTTACCCATTTCGCAGTCATTCCGTTAACGGAATGCCTTACAAACCATTTTATTTTTCTACATTTTCCACACGCACAGCAGACGATGCTCCAAATGAAGTGTTGTTTACATTGCAAAGCAGTTTATGATTTGAACCAACATGTAGTGACCGCGACCTTCATCTGAGTTATTGCTTAATTTATTTATTTGTTGGGGTTTAACGACACTTTCGACAGTCAGGGTCACTCGTGTCGGACTGAGTTATTAATTATTTGTCCAGTGACGTTGTAGGGGTACACGAGGGGTCTATTTACTGAACTTGCTATTGTTAGAAATTGTCCTGTTCATTTCACGATATTTAGTGTTGAGGTATGAGAAGAGTTTTATTGGAACACTAGCAGGGTTACCCGGCGTTGCTCGGGCTGAGGAGAGTATTGAAATTACCTCTAGTATACCCCTTTGAAGACCTTTTTCGGTGAGAAAACTTTTGGTCATAACTGTTGGTGCCCCTTTACACCCCCACCCCCACCCCGACACTTTTAAAAATCTCATCATTAGATTCCTGGTAAAAAATTGCCCCTAGTAGACCCCTTTGAAGACCTATATCGGTGATAATATCGGTGAGAAAAAACTTGGTCATAACTGTTGGTGCCCCTCTACACTCTCACCCCACCCCCGTCCCACCCCGGCACTCTTTTAAATCTCACCATTAGATACCTGGTAAATTACCCCTAGTAGACCCCTTTAAAGACCTATATCGGTGAGAAAAAATTTGGTCATAACGTTTGGTGCCCCTCTACACCCCCACCCCTACGCCCACCCCAGCACTTGTTTAAACCTCACCATTAGATTCCTGATAAAAACATACCCGTAGTAGACCCCTTTGAAGACATATATCGGTAAAAAAAAAACACCCCCACCCCACACACTTTTTAAACCTGACGATGATCTCCGCGATAAAAAAGTACTCCTAGTAGACCCATTTTGCCATTTTGGACACTCGGGGTGGCCCCATATTCATTTCTATAGCAGACAGACAGACAGACAGACAGACAGACAGACAGACAGACAGACAGACATTCTAAACTATAGTAGAGATATACGTTATTATGATGAATTTAAGGTAACATGGTCTGAGGTTTGCGGCTCGTAGCCGCAAACCTTACACCATGTTACCGTTAGTTCATCGCAAAACTAATACTGTTGTGTGAACAATGCCTAATGTTCCAATAAGACTAAAATCCTCCTCTTCTGATTCGACGAGAGCTCACTTAGTATATTCTATGTTCACGGCTCAAGTGGCAAATGTTACCGTCTGGCGTCACAACGCGAAATACTTGAAATGACGTTGCCCGTTTCGTAATTGCTTCATCAACGGAGTGACTAGCAAACCGCTTCATTTTTCTGGATTTTTCGCTCGTGCAGCAGACGGTGTTCCGTAGGAAGTGTTATTTAAATTACCGATTTTCGATTTGAACTGAGATGGAATGAGGTTATCTGGTGCCGTCGTGGGACACGAGGGATGTTCATTTACTAAACCTGTGATCGTTAATAGTTGCCTTGAACAAGGCAACTTTCAACGATTACATGTTCAGTAAATAAACCTCTCGTGTTTCACGATGTAGCTTTTGGGCTATGAGTCGTGTCTTATTGGAACATATTCGTTATTGTGATGAATTGACGGTACATGGTCTGTAGTTTGCGGATCGGAGCGTATGTATGTTTGAACATACGCTCTGTCCGCAAACCTCAGACCATGTTACCGTCAATTCATCACGATAACTTATGGTGTTGTGGGAACAATATATAAAGGTTTTATGAATAATATATTATGTTGTGGGAGTATTAGATGTTGTGGGAAAAAAAGATGCTTTGTTGCTGTAAGAACAAGATACCATTTTCGGCCATAAGATATTTTTTCTTGTGTGAATAAGACTTGTTCCAATAAGGCTAAATCCCCGCCCTCTGATTGGACGAGAGCTCCTTGTGATATTTTCTATGTTTACGGCTTCAGTAACATGTGCTACTGTTGGACGTCACCGTGTGAAATAGCAGAAATTATAAGGCTGTTCAATAACTTCACACAACAGAGAATCAATGCTGCAATGTTCAGCGGATGCACGATAGCACATTTCAACATCGGCACAAACAAACATTGAACACGCCGTATCCGAATGAAGTGTTGTTCAACCCTTTACCCAAAGCAGACGATTTCAATATTTATTATTTTAAATATCATTTTTTTAAATTTTTTCAAAAAATTTCAGTAAAACCATATCATGTGACCCCTCTTTGGAACAAGCTCGGCGAACTCGTTCCAAAGAGGGGTCACATGATATGGTTTTGCTGGAATTTTTCGAAAAATATATATTTTTTTCATCTGCTGAATTTGCATATTACGCGGGCGGATGCGGGCGATTCGTTGGGTAAAGGGTTAAATAACAAATCAGTTTACAATTTGAACTAAGATGGGGGTGACTCCGACCTTTATCTTATTCACTGATGACATTTTTGCCCAGTAACGTAGCGGAGTATACAAGAGGTTTATTTACTAAAATTGTTATTTATTTATTTATTTAATTATTTATTTATTTATTTATTTATTTATTTATTTATTTATTTATTGGGGTTTAGCGACACTTTCGACAGCCATAGTCACCTCGTGTCGGGCAGTTTCACGGGTGGACGAAGCCGGAGCACCCGGAAAGAACCACTGAGCAACGTCGAGCACTGTTCGGCTTCCCAACATCCTAACTCCACACAAGCAGGGTTAGTATTGGGTGAAGACAAGTGCACCATCGACGTGCAGTATGTTTTAGCGCACAACGCCACCGTGCCCCCCACGTGGGAAATGGGGTGAAGTGTCTTGCAAAAAGACACAACGTGGTTGCCGTATGTGAGATTCCAACCGAGGACCACTGTTATCGTTAAATGTTGTCTTATGCATTTCGTGATGTAGGTTTTGGGCTATGGGTAGGGCTTGTTGGCGCATAAACTCCGAGCCGCAAACCTCATACCTGGTTACCGTATGGTACCTCTCCTGTACCCTACGATTTCACTGGACAAAAAAATCAAAATGCAAAATCACATCACATAACGCCCCAGTGGAACAAGCTGGTCGGATTCGTTCCAATGAGAGGTTACATATGTTTTTGTTGGAAGCCATAATGAATTGTCCACCGGCGGCCATCTTGGTTCAGCTGATTGATCCAAAATCGAAAGGAAGCTTCCTCTAGACACCAACAATGCATAATTAAGAAAGAAAAATGATTTGAATCAGCATTCATTAGTTTTTGGACGGAAACCAAGTTCAATATGGCCACCATGGCGGCCATATTGAATTGGCCAGCTGGACCAAAATGGAAAGGTCGCTTCCTCTAGACACCGATAATACATAACCAAAAACTGAAATTGATTCGAGTCAGTATTCATTAGTTATTGGACGGAAACCAAATTCAAGATGGCCTCCATAATGAATTGGGCACTGTCGGCCATCTTGGATCAGCTAACTGGTCCAAAAATCGAAAGGAAGCTTCCTCTGGACACGAACAATGCATAATTAAAAAATAGAAATGATTCGAGTCAGCCTTCACTAGTTATTGGACGGAAACCAAATTCAATATGGCTGCCATGGTGGCCATATTGAATTGGCTAGCTGGACCAAAATCGAAAGGAAGCATTGTCTAGTCATCTACAAGTTACCCCTAAGTTTATGATTTGATCAAATCAGCGGTTCTTTAGTTATTTGACGGAAACCAAAAGTTAACGGACTGACGCTGGACGAAGGACGGACATGGTGAAACATAATGCTCCCGAGAGCATCTCTCGGGGGTATAAAAACAATGAAAATTAATTGGCGATTTTTGTGAATAACGCTGGCTGGTTTTGGTTGTTACGTCGGGTAAAGGGTTAAGAAGTATGGAGCTATGCGTGTCAGCGTTTTTAATAAGAAAATTCGAAAATTTAAAGTGACTTTAAAACTTAAAAAATGGCGGAATGTATATACCCACCCCCACAGCAACAGGTGTCTCCTATTTGTTCTCCACAACGTACTAAAATTTCATGAAAATCGGACAAAGTTGAATTATGACTCCAATGACGTCTGCTGAGGGATTGAGAATTTCCCAGGTCTGAAGACATTTAGGTATGTTTTTTATTACAGACTGGATGTGCAAAGCTTCGCTCTCATCGCAGATAGAATTTCTTGAAACAAAGGGTTGTTCGGGCGAGATATTCCGATTCCGGAATAGTGTGCCAAATTTCGTGAGTGTGCGTAAAGAACAAGCACCCGAAATTTCGGTCTTACGAAAAAGAAAGAATTTATTTATTTATTTATTGGTGTTTAAGGTCACATACTTCGGCACAATGGCTAATCGTGACCGTGACAGTTTCATGGGTGAAGGAAGCCGGAGTACCCGGAGAGAACCGCCGCGCATCGACGAGCAACTGTCAGCTCCTCAACATTCTAACTCTGTTCAAGCTCCGCTCAAGCAGGGTTACAGCGGTTGAAGACATGTGCACCATCGACGTGCAGTACGCCCTAGTACACGGCGTCATCGTGCCCCCATGTAGGCAACCGGGATAAAGTGCCTTGCCCGAGGACACAACGCGGGTCGTACCGGACGGGGATCAAACTCGTGAACTCTAGCATAGAAGTCCAACAGTCTACCATGAGCCACTTCGCTCCCGAAAAAGAAGAGAAAGAAAGAAAGAAAGAAAGAAAGAAAGAAAGAAAGAAAGAAAGAAAGAATTAAGTAAGTCTGATAATCGCACGCAATATGTCTGAGACTTCGTTAAATGACTTAATAACACAGCAGGTCCTTCAACATTCTACAATAAATTTGCAGTAACAAGAGTTATTAGCACATCGGACAGAGACGGCAGGGGTTGAAGATTTGGGGAATTCTTTAATAGACTCTCCCAAAAAAGAAAGTGTGTATGCTAAAAAATAACAGTAAAAAAGATATATATCATTTTCATTCATGGAAATTTTATTCAGTCACAGATGAATCAATTTGTGATCAACACGAGAAATTTCATTACGCTACGACGAATACTCTTGGTGGCATGGAGAGTCAAAGACACTAAGGGTCAAACACAAAAGTCACACACTCAATATCTGGTATGACCTCCGTCTGCATCGACTACTGCTGTGCATCTACACCTCATGGAAGCGAACAAGTTAGCATGGAAGTGTTGTGGGATGTTGTTCCATATTCTGATAAGCTGTCTTTGGAGTTCCACAAGCGTTGACGGTGCATGGGGAAGCCGGCGTAGCTGACGTTTCATTTCGTCCCATACGTGCTCAATGGGTGAGATATCGGGCGAATTTGTGGGCAAGGGAAGAACATCCACTTGTTGTTGCTGCAGATACTGTTGAACAACACAAGCTGCGTGGGGTCGGGCGTTGTCCTGCTGTAGAATGACGCCGGGGCCGTGACGTAATGTCAAAATCGGACGAATTGTAGGTCTTCGAGGACGTAAGCCGTATTCTCTCAGCCGGTTGATTACTGTTTGAGGATGTATCCGTCTCAGGTTAGGGATGTTCCTGGCTGTCGTCGTTGCCGTTTGTTGCCTGTTCCGGAGATGGACGACACGGATATACCGATCTTGTGCAGGGGTGGTAACTCGGGGTCTCCCGGAGCGGGGTCGGTCTCGAACGTCATCATGTTGTGCATGTCGATGGACTAGCCTGTTTACAGTGTTACGGTGGCAGTTCAAATGCTGGGCAACCTCTCTGTGTGTTCTGCCAGCTCTAATCATACCCAGGGCAAGGAGACGTTGATTCATTGTCAATCTTGGCATACTAATGTGGAGTCGTTTGAACAGCAGCGCAAGTTTGAATGTGAACGATAGGAAGGCCTTACTTTAGTGTTTAAATACCCAAGGATTCACACTGCTGCATGAATTTTCAGACTCTCCACGTGCAAAACATACCTTTTCACAAACGTGCAGCACGTCATTTATCGTTAATGCAATTTTAACGGGGAAAGCTGTTTTTGTGTTCAATATAACTTATTCATGAACAGGTTAACACTCTTTACACCTACGAAATTATTTTTTTGGAGTTTGATCAATTTTTGCAATGCACACTTTCTTTTTTGGGCGAGTATATTTTCAACTCGGAGACTATCGCAGGCCTATTTTTGAAATGACATCACTTCGCCCGAGTGATTTAAAAAACCTTGCGTACCAGGGGGGGGGGGGGGGGGGGGGGGGGATTAACGTGTGACATTTTCCCAGTTTAAGCCCAATATCCTCACATATAAAGCCTCCTAATGTTGTATTTATGTTAAGAGTGTGATGTACAACATCATCTTTAAGGTTTGAAATACAAATGATGGTATATATTAGCTGATATATTGATATATTTTTAAAAAATTCAAAAAATTGCACAAGTTGGAAATGCACATTTTTGGCGCACTCAAGAGACCCACCCACCCCCACGTCACGTCTTGCAAATTTTTGGTGGCCTATCCCTGTGCGTGCAGCAGTTTTAAAGCAAACCTCAGCTGTGACCATACATTGATTTCAGATCAGACAGATAAACCGACCGATATATTAGCATTTATCTCCCACACAGTATAATGGCGTTACCAGCAGTGATGCACGTCGCATGCATTTTGCAGTTGGTAGGAACAGAATTATTGTTTTAGGTCGTGTAAACTGCGCATGTGTTGATTGTGGTCATTTGCTGTCGTCGCCTCGCCTTTTGTTGAAGTATCAGGTTCCTCAATTCGAGACACGTACCACCTGAAGTTGACAGGAGGTGAATACGATCGCCTCAACCCACCTTCATCAATTCTCTGCCGTTACGATCTTGTTGGTCATATACTGCCACTATACCCGCTACCTTGGGCTGCACGGAATATCGATAAACCGATACATACCGGTATTCGAACCAGTATCGATTGAATACAGGTGTAATTACAAAAATATCGGTTTATCGTCATTATTTATTTACCCACAATTTAATTATCAAGATGCCGTAAGTTTTAAGTGTAGTCAAGAATACCATTTGCCTGGCGAATCAGACCGCATCCGCCCGCTTACTGCACAAATTCAGCAGTTGAATTTTTTTTTTCAAAATATTTCAATGAAATCATATCATGTGACCTCTCATTGGAACGAGCTCGCCGATTTCGTTTCAGTGAGGGGCCACGTGATTTTGTTGAAATTTTTGAAAAAAATCTATTTAACCCTTTACCTAACGAATCGCCCGCAACCGCCCGCGTAATATGCAAATTGAGGAGTTGAAAAAATTAAATTTTTCAAAATATTTCAACAAAACCATATCATGTGACCCCTCATTGGAACGAGCTCATTGAGCTCGTTCCAATGAGAGGTCACATGATATGGTTTTGTTGAAATTGTTTGAAAAATTTAAAAAAAGTAAATTTAAAATAACAAATTTTGATATCGTCTGCTTTGGGTAAAGGGTTAAAATAATAAATTTTGATATCGTCTGCGTTGAGTAAATTGTTATTCAGACTGCATCGTCAAGGCATGCCAATTCGTTCTGACTGTAACGGTTAAAATTCCGATTGTAGTACGGATGTTCAGATATCTGAACAGTCTTTCGATATACCGGTATACCGCGGTATTTTTTTTTAATACCGCTATCGGTTTTCAGTTTAGAATATCGTGAAGCACTAGGTAGGCGTAGGGCTGGAAACTAGGGATCAATCGGAAACTAGCGGTAGCGGCGTTACCTAACACAAGTAAAGAACGACACTTACATAAAAAAGCTGTGGGTGGGAGTGAGGGAGGATCGACTGCCCCGAACAACATCGCTTTGCGGGTAAATTATGTCAAAATATGTCACTAATGCCATGGAATCCAGAGGTCATATATGAAATGAAGTGCGTGTCCAAGTATCTACATGGGGAGGGGAGGGGCGGTGCGAGGTGGTTGGGGGCATATCACTAAAGATTTTGATTGGGGGAAGGTATGGAGGTGGACCCCCCCCCCTCCTCCTCTCCGGAGAAATTTTTAAAGAAATTATGCCCCCAAGTGACACCCTTTGTAGACATTTTGAGGCTCGGAAGAATGTAAATTTCAACAAATCGTCGCCTGAGTGCTAGAATGTTCTATGTCCCATGGGGGACATAGAACATTCTAGCACTCAGGCGACGAAATGTCATTCTGTAATTTCATTTGTTGACGCTCCATACAGATAATAGAAGTAATAAATTTAGATGGGAGGGGGGGGGGGGGGGGGGTGGCAGTGGGAAATTTTTTTTACGAGGGAGGCTCCCCCACCTTGGCTACTCCGCTGGTTTATTTACAAACAGTGCGTGATTACCAGTGTATTCATATTGAAACTGTGTTTACTGAGTTGTCTGCATTTTATCCATGAGTATTTTTGAAAATGCTTTTTCTGGTAATTAAATTTGCAGCATGCCCCAGTGTAAATGCAAGAACCAATCCCACATGCACGGTGCATAATCTTGAGAACTCATGCAGGTTTGAATAACTTACAGCAGTGTTCTGTTGAGTTCACGAAGGGGGAACAACGTCTTGGTCGTTTGCGGCAGCCGGTCTTCACACATGGATTATTCCTACGAACCGTGGGGGATGTCTCGGATTGTCGTATGAAAGATGGAATTCAGTTTTCGGGTATTAACTTAAGCACTCAGTGCTTATTCGCGGTTTGTTTCTAATGTATAACAAGAAGACGTTTTGAGCAAACACAAGCGCGCGAGAAAATGCCCATGACACACTCTTATTTTGTACATATATCATGCATTTTCTTCGTTTTAGAACTTATACAGGAAACATTCTGTAAAAAAACTTGAATCTCTCTCATTGAAAGAAAATTAATACATCTCAAAGCATTGTGACTGGTGCTGCACAAAAAATATTTTAAGTTAGTTTCAAGTTTATTGGACAGGGTTCCAAACTAGGCGGGTAAATATCTTCATTCGAAAACACTTGAAAGGGCCCCCTCCCACCCCCTAAAAAGATCTGCTTTTTGGACGAATCTTCCCGGTACGGAACTCGACTTGGGACAAAACTCCCGTACCGAGGTGGTTTCGAGAGGAAATGCCCCGGCAGCATCTCCTAGTATTGTCAGTGGTGGTTCTTGAAAATTCTTTTTAAAGAATTTCAAGCTTATTTGACGGGGAGTGGGGGGGGGGGGGGGGTGTCTGTATTTCGGGAGTTAAGGTCTCCTTGAGAAAAAAAAGCTTGGAAAACTGCCCCCCATCCCTCAATTCAAAAAAACAAAAAAACAATGCAGAATGCTTAAATGTTAGCTACGGACATATCGCAAATTTGGGGAAAATATTCACGCAGATATCCCATCTCATATAATCGAGGGTGAATATCCGATATATCATAACAAAAATTATTTTAAAAAAGTACTTCTAATGAGGAAATATGTAATTTGAAATCTTAAGTTATCGCATTGCGGTCCAGGGGTGGCGCCAGGGATTTCTCGACAGGGGGGGCTGACCTCTCCGACAAGGGGAGGGGGAGGGGCTATAACATTTGACCTCCCAAACGAAGGAAAATGAGTGAAAATTGGTAAAGAACCAAAATAGAAGCAAATTGAGTATGTTTGTTGATTATTTAACCCTTTACCTAACCTGAAAAGCAGACGACACTTGCAAAAATAATTCTTGAATAACTAAATTTTTTTCATTTTTTTGTCTCAAAAACATAGGTTATGACCCCTCGTTGGAACGAGCTCGACGAACTCGTTCCAACGAGGGGTCATAACCTATGTTTTTGAGACAAAAAATGAAAAAAATAATGAAAATTAATTGGCGATTTTTGAGAATAGCGCTGGCCGGTTTTGGCCGTTACCTTAGGTAAAGGGTCAAAGTAAACATATTATAATAAGGTCGGGAAATATTTCATCTATAAAGCCAGTTTGACGAACGACATTAAGGAATTTCGTGAGAATCACTATTCTCTATCAAAGTTCCAGTGCTGCACGGGTTCGAGACAGACAAGACGAGATATCTACATTCGATTGTCGGAAATTTCTCGTGAAGTCGGGTTTACGAGACTCTCCGACGGACTGACTAAAAATCTCCGACGGAAGGGGGGGGGGGGCTGGACCTCTCCGACGGGGGGTCTAGCCCCCCCGACCCCCCTTGGCGCCACCACTGTTGCGGACAGCGGAGGTAACATCTCAGAACATGCAAAATTGAATTTTTGGCGTTCTGGCCGAGTTATTGTATTAAATAGATTGTTTTTTATCTGTACTTCTTCTCAATCCTGCATTTTTATGAGAGAACCGTGACTTGCTAAAAGGAACGAACCCAAGTGACACCGCGTTTCCTTCTAAAAATAACGATGGGATTTCTGGACGAAATGTATTGCAGACATGGTTGCAAAATATTGAAGTACGCCATAAAATCAGAAATGTTTATACCAGTTTATAATGCTTGCGCAAAATATCGAAACAGTTTAAGTAAATGGAATATAATAGAAAAAAAGTTAAAACGAGATGTAATATTGAATTCCGCATATTAGTAGATCCAGTACATAAATACGGTTCAATTTTTTGTTCGTTTTCCAAGACAGTTGAATCGACCTGAGAATTCACTACTGCATGGTCTGGGTCAATTATCGTCACAATATACACTCGCACCCTCGCGCTCTCGCGCCCGCGCGCTAAATAACCTATTTAACAATATACATGTTAACATTTCAAGTAAATTGGTCAAATGGTGAAGTTAACACTTACGCTGCCTAAAGCGACTATTGTCACCTATTTTATGATGATTATCTGTACGTTCTGGCATGCGCAGATCAAACCTACTACCTGATTAATTGTTGGAAAGGGCTCAGAGAGCCCTTTCCAACAATTAATCAGGTGATAGAGTTTCAAGAAGCACGTCATAAATTTTATTAAATTTCCTCGCATATAAGTCCTCCATATGGGGCTAAAGTGGGCGTGGCAGTAAAAGGGTAAAATAGAAATCCAGTTTCTGTGTTAACACCTTTGGCTCGGCGAATCGCAGGTGTTCGCTCGAATCGAATCTCAAAATAAAATCTGGCAAAACGTTCGAAACCAAATCGACTCTCGAATCGAATCCACTTCCCGGTGGTATTGTTATGATACTACGACGTCCTCGGATCGAATCCCACCTACGGCAAACCCGCTGTGTCCTTAGGCATGATGACACTTCACACCCATTGCCCACATGGGAGGCACGGTGGCGTTGAGTACTAAGACGTACTGTACATCGATGGCGCACCTGCTTTCAACCAATGCTAACCCTGCTTGTGTGGAGTTAGTATGTTGGGGAGCTGACAGTTGTTCGCCGTTGCTCGGTGGTTCTCTCCGGGTACTCCGGCTTCCGCCACCCGTAAAATTGTCGTAGTCATTATAAGCCACTATGCAGAAATATGTGACCTTAAACACCAATAAATAAATAAATAAATAAATAAATAAATAAATAAATAAATAATGATACTACGACTGTCTTTCTTGTGTTGTCTTTCTCCCACGCTAAATAAATAAATAAATAAATAAATAAATAAATAAATGAATAAATAAATAAATAAACTACGACTGTCTTACTTGTGTTGTCTATCCCCACGCTAAATAAATAAATAATAAATAAATAAATAAATAAATAAATAAATAAATAAATAAACTACGGCTGTCATACTTGTGCTGTCTATCGCCCACGCGTTCCCAGTATTAGTATGCGTACTGGAGCCAATACTATAAAGCTTTTACAATTGTATTTTTTAGAATTATATTTTCTACCTATTAATATAACTGACTAAAATGAATCATAAGCATTTTCAAAGATCTGCCAGTTTGCCAACTGGCAAATTGCCAGGTCTTTGAAAATGCTAATGGTTCATTTTAACCCATTTCAAGTCGTAATTAGAAAACACAATTTTAAAAATACACTTGTAAAAAGTGTTATAGTATTGGCACCTGGTTAGACTGTTGCGTACCATCGAACTGCAAGTTGTTTCCGAAAGGTTGAGCAAGATATTCCTATGGCAAGAAAGGGCATTCCGTGTAGAAAATCCGGTGTGGACCAGTGCATAGAACTGATTTACAACGTACATTCATTATTACAGATAGGACGGAGCTTTGACGCACTGACATTCAAGATAACTCAAAGCTATCGCTCTGAATGTATCACGACTAAAAGGAGTTGGGGATTTTCTGTTATCAATATTCTATTGGTGACAACTTACCCCGCAGGTATGTTAGGATAGGGACCAGTTCAAATGAGAATTGACCAGGTATCGGCAAAGTGGACGAAGAAACACGCCAGAAAATAAGCCGACTGTCATCTGCAAAATGAGGTCACCAGAGGGGGTATTTAGTGATGCACAGCAGGGTAGCATCACTAAATTTACCCTCTGTGAACCTCAATCTGAATGAGAGTCTCAAAACCAAACAGAAAGAAGTACCCAGAGGATAAATTTGCCCACTGTGTGGGATAGCATCATCAAATTCACCCTCTGGGAACCTCATTCTGTAAATGTCAGACTGCTTATTTTCAGACCTGCGAAAAATAGCCATATGGCGTCCTTTGAGTGGAACAGGGCGACATCTGCAATGCTTTAGCATTGCAGATGACGCCCTGTTCCACTCACTGAAGGGGTGATATATTGTGCAAACTGGAAGTAACGTGATCTCCGCTATCGCTCCATATTCCATTTTTATGAATTTTCCTGCTAAATTTGTGCTGTCCACTTTGGCTGGATACGGTCAATCTCTTTCCACAGAAAAGTCCAGGATGACTTGTCATCTTCAGACAATCGATAAAAAAGAAATGTATGAAATCCAAAAGTCTTCTGGATTCGCTTTATTCGAATAGTCGGGATGGTTTCAAATCGAATCGAATCAGTTAATATATTCGAAATCGAATCTCGAACGTTCACCGGGTCCTACAGCTATCTTTAGTTTAGTTGGACAACGTTCAATGTTCATATACAGAAAGCCTTCGCGGAGTTGTGCTTTTTTGGAAAACGCAGTATCAGATGAATTAAGTTGTAGGCCTCCAGCACTTGGTCGGTCCTAAGGCCATATCTCGACGATATAGCCCCAACCCCCCCCCCCCCCCCCCCAAAAAAAAAACAAGGGCGAAACACTGATGCAACATTTTGTACATTAATAAATTTATCTTATAATTCTCAGCTGTAGTGCTGATAACTTGATTAAAAAGCCTTTAGTTTCAGATTTTATTTTCACACTCATAAAACGCAAGTTGCTTCTCATAAAACCATCTATGGCTGCCTTGAACTTTCCTGATCTCTGGATAAACTTAATGATCGTGTTTGTTGCATTCCGAAAAGACAGTGTGCTGTAAACGGTGTGTTGTTTCGACTTGAATGATTTAGATACAGAAACGAAAAGATAATGTGATTTAATAATTAATATCACATGAAACGACGTCGTTAATTTCGACGTAACAACCCATGTCGTATTTCCTGATTATCAACTAGTGTCTAATCGTCGCGTGGTCCCATAGCAGCAGCAACATTGCATTCTTGTGCGTAGTTCACATGACCTCAATTACGACAACAGGTGGAAGTAAAGCGCATTCATGGCGTCATGGTGTGAAGCGTCTGAGCCAACGAACTGATTGTCTGTTGTTTTGGGAGAATTTAGCGACAATGAATTAAATAAAAAGTGTAAAAAAGCACTCGAAAATTCATGTGATATCCAGAATCTTTAACTCGTGATGTTTGGATATAAGATTTTTTGAAACTCATTTGATCTAAAGGCTCGTTGTGAATCAAATTCATCAAACTCGTTTCAAAAAATCTTATATCCAAACATCACTCGTTTGAGATCCTCTATACAATTATTATACTTTTGAGAAGAGTTGTTTTCCATTTCGTGTACAGAAACGTATACAGCCTCTCTGAAGCGCCTATCCAAAGCATGTAATGTCCCTATAAAGAGTTAAAAATGAAAACGACCGACCGACCGACCTTAACTGAGCACACGCTTGTATGCTGCAACTGCAAGATGCATATTTTGTATCAAAGATGCCTCATACACCATGTATTCAGGTAACCACGGACTCAAATACATACGTAAGGTAAAGTTGTAAACGTGAATGTTACACCTCATTCGTTCCATTTCCTTCCAAATCTATTGTAATTTCTTGGTAAACATTGCAGGTTGACTGGCCGGTCCATAAATAGAGGATATGGAATGAGCGTTTTTCTCATATAATATTTATGAAACGAGTCTAAGAATTTTCCGTTTTGGCGAGGTCAGACGGAAAATTCGGACGAGTTTCATAAATATTATATGAGAAAAACACTCATTTCATATTCTATTTATCACATGACACACACACGCACAAATTAGCCACTTAGTATGACTTTTTAAACCACCACCTAACTTGAGTTGCAGACGGCACTTGGAAGCAAAAAGTGAAAATATAAAAAAAAATTAATGGCGTTTTTCTTGTAGGTAAAATATTAATACAATATAACCCACCCAAACTAGGACAGATAACGTAAATTCTCCCTACTGAAATTATGCAAATGTGACCCAGTTGTATTTTGTTTAGCCAATCAAATTGTCTAGTTTTGAAATTGACCAACGAAATTAACGGAAGGCTTTATTTATCACTGATTAATATGAAAACAAAATATCAAATGTTTTAAAGTGAACAAAACGGACGAATCATATGATAAACTGCTATATGCTTCGCAACCCCGTATAATATTTGTTAAATAAATAGTTTCAGGTTCCGGGCAGTAAGTTAATTCACTTAGCTGTACAACACCCAATTGCTTCAAAAGGGTGTTGTTGGAATTGCTTTTTGTTCGATGGGCAAGACTGGTGTATCCTATAACCTCTTTGTTCCTTATTTGTTTGGTAAGCTCCCTGTCGCTAAAGGTTGGCTGTGTTTCTTTCAGCCTTTCAAAGTATACACTCAACTTGAGCTTTGATCGTAAGATCGGGGCGACGTTAAGGGGGTTTAGGGGTGTGTGATCCGATAACTTTTCCAGTTGGTACATTTGTATCTGGATTGAAAACTTTGATATGAATCCACTCTTGCTTGTAATCATGCACTTTCTAAGAGACTAAATTTCCTGCCCACACAAACATGGCTGCAACGATTAATCGCGATACGCTTGTGACCGTGATACATTGCTCACTTTTTAATACGTATAGTCGTTTACTATGTATCGCGATACGATAAATATAAATAACATCAATCAAAACAACATTTTGGATTCTGAAAACTAGTTCAGAGAAACCTATTTATTTATTTATTGGTGTTCTTAAGGTCACATACTTATGCACAATGGCTAATCATGACCGTGGCAGTTTTACGGGTGGTGGAAGCCGGAGTACCCGGAGAGAACCACCGAGCAACGACGAGCAGCTGCCAGCTCCCCAACATCGTAACTCCGCACTGCAGTACACACGGGGTTAGATTGGTTGAAGACATGAGCACCATCGACGTGCAGTACGCCTACGTACACGGCGTCATCCTACCCCCATGTGGACAGTCGGGGTTAAGTGCCTTGCTCAAGGACACAACGCGGGAGTCCGAATCGATAGCTCAGACGCTCACCCATCCGAGGACTAACCGGGCTCGACGTTGCTGAACTTCGGTGATCTGACGAGAACCGGTTACCGTAATGCCACCGCGCCCCCTCAGAGAAACCTTGTTTTAGCATTTGAACATTGATAGTGACAAGTATGCCATAAAAGGAATTATTCAGTTAACCCAAATTTGGTGTATTCTCTCTATTGTACACACTAAAAACTAAAGTGTTAAAACTGACACTTTCAAGGTGTTAAACCCATTCTAACTCTTAGGGTTTGATTTTAACACTCAAAGTGCAATGCTTTAAGCACTCAGACATTACAATCGTGAGACATCTGAAACTTGAATGGATTGCACTTCCCATGTGTCTAGCATTGGTGGTTCTTCCAGAATCGTCCATAATTTGATTTGCGCTTGGTGGGTACATAATTAACAGGGCACAACGCAGATGACGCGGATCAGGCTCGAGAGTTCGAGCCTGATCCGCGTCATCTGCATTGTTTCCTTTTAAGTGTCGCGACATTACACTTATCAAGTTGTATTATTGTAACACCTGTCAAGTTCTGGGATATCTACACTTGAACAAAGTGCTAGTTCAGCACTTAGTGTTAAATACAGCACTTCAAGTGTAGTTTTTAACACTTTAGTTTTTAGCGTGTACTGAATATTTATTTGATTAATTCATTATATCTTGTTGTTTGACAGAGCTCAAAGAGTTCTGTCAAACAAGATATAAGGGATTACATGTTTAGAACATATTTTCAGAGAACAAAGCACTGGAAAATGGGTCATAAAACTTAAATTACTTAATGCCATGGGTTGGATCTCATTGAGAGGATATCTGTTGTTTAAAGAGTGCATTGTAATTTGCAAGTAAGCTTCTGGAAATGAATACATGCATTCTCCAAAGTAGCTGGCATCTGTAGAGATTTGTGAATCATGATACATAGAAATTATTACCATTATGTGGATGTACAAAATATGTATCCGAGTCGAGCTCTGGGTTCTAAGGGTAGATCACGACGAGTCAAAGACGAGTCGTGATCCACCCTTAGAACCCGGAGCGAAACTCGGATACATATTTTGTACATCCACATAATGGTAATAATCATTTTATCTTACAATATATTAGGGATAAGTCAAGAATGTAGACGAATATATAACGAACTATTTATTCGTACGGATGAACAAAAACAAAAAAAGGAACTCACGCGGAAGGAACTTGCTTGTATCCGACCCCCTGATACAAACATCTGTATCAGGGGGTCGGATACACGACAGTTGCGGAGTTAATACAAACAAAATACATGTTGATTGTAAGATAAATATCGTTTCGTGCACACTAAATTGTGATGCATATCGTATCGTTAGGGAAGCATATCGCCGCAGCCCTAGTGTGTATGTTTGTGTGGGTGTGGGTGTGTGCGTGTACCTGTATGTATACATATCTTATTAAGATTAGTATTATTATTATTGCTAGTATTTTCGAATTTAGAAGGCAAATAGAGTTATGAACCGGGACCCTGGAGTTGGTACTCAAGGTTAGGCAGGATGTTCAATATTCGAAATCCAGTCTTGTGTTCCATTCATATATTTTGTAAAGCCCCTCCCCGGTCTCTCTTTCTCTTCTTTTGCTCTGTTTATCCAGGATGGGGGGGGGGGGGGGGGGGGCACCAAAAATTTGCAAGACGTGACGTGGGGGTGGGTGGGTCTCTTGAGTGCGCCAAAAATGTGCTTTTCCAACTTATGCAATTTTTTGAATTTTTTAAAAATATATCAATATATCAGCTAATATATAACATCATTTGTGTTTCAGACCTTAAATATGATGTTGTACATCACACTCTTAACATAAATACAACATCAGGAGGCTTTATATGTGAGAATATTGGGCTTAATCTGGAAAAATGTCACACGTTAGTAGGGGGTGGGTGTCTTGTTCGAAATGTAGAAAATGTGCAGACAATATTTTGGGAAAATTCTCTCTGATGCACTAAATTCAACCCAAGTTATTTATTTATTAATTGGTTTATTTATTTATTGGTGTTTAACAACACTTTAACAACCAGGGTCATATCGTGTCGGTGACAGGTTTACGGGTGGAGGAAGCCAGAGTACCCGGAGAGAACCACCGAGCAACGACGAGCAACTGTCAGCTCTTCAGCATCATAACCCACGACTGTACTACACACTGCACAGTGGAACTGCGTACTACACAGCACAGACAGGGTTAGATTGGCTGAAGACATGTGCACCTCGGCGTGCAGTACGTCTCAGCACACAGCGTCATCGTGCCCCCACGAGGGCAATTGGAATAAGTTTATTTTGGATTTTAATGGGAGGGTGGGGTGGGTGTCTGAGAACGGTAGTAGAAAATTTGCACGTAGGGGGATGGGTGGGTGTAAAAAGGAGCCGAATAAAAAATAGGACGTCACTTCTTGCAAATGTTTAGTGCCCCCCCCCCCCCCCCCCAACCTGGTTTATCACTGTCTTTCTCTCTCACACTTCTTATATTACTTATTTATTATATTCTTGTAATCTTCTACATTGTTTATTTATAATATTCTATATTTATTACTGTTTTTACCACACTTGATAATATTTGTTAGTTGAAACGGAAAGGAGGGACTGTTAAGTGTTAAAACACTTGTCTTCCGACCCGATTCGCTGTAAACATTTGCACATAAAATATGTTTAAACTAAATTTCATACTTGGTCGTATGTCACACACACGGTTGGTCATGCGAATGAAGGTGTGAAATATCCGTCATCATTACCAATTTGCAGTCCCGACACGACACGTGTCATTCCAACAAAATTTTGCGTCATGTCCATGGCATTGTCGTTTCATTCATCCACATATAAATTTCAAAGAAGTCTTGAGTTTTTGTTTTTACTAGAATCTCGACTTATTAAAATTACAACTGCATCACCAAGGCATGCCTTCAACGAAGGCATGCCTTAGTGATGAAGTTGGAATATTCCATCAGCCGGAACTTGAGCTTTGCAGCCGGGGCCGATCAGGCATACACCCTCTTCCTACGGCCGACTTCGCGACTCCCCCCACCTTTGGTGCTTGTGGGTGGGGCGGAGTGGGTGTATCGTCCACTACATTTTCGTTGAGGAAATATTGTGAATAACCACCACCACCCTCCAGAATTTATGTTTGCCAAGTTTCGAAGATTGTTGAAGCTTTCAGTGAGTTATCTAGTGAACTTAATTACATGCATGTCCAAATCGTTTATTTATCGTGAACCCATTAACCTAGGGCCCAGCGAACGTTCGAAATTCGTTTCGGTTTCCAATCTTTTCACTGAAAAAACGAATTTAATAAAAAACGAATACCGAAGAGTTTTTAGATTCCATGCATACATATCAGTATTGTTAACCCTTTACCCAACGGAGACGATATCAAAATTTATTATTTTAGATATCATTTTTTCAAATTTTTCAAAATTTTCAACAAAACCATATCATGTGACCCCTCGTTGGAACGAGCTCGACAAGCTCGTTCCAACGAGGGGTCTCGTGATATGGTTTTGTTCAATTTTTTTGAAAAATAATATTTTTTCAACTGCTGAACTAATCCGGCAGTTTTGTGTGGAGCGATGTTGGCCGTACACAGTCTAATTGGATCACACAAATTTAGTCGAAAAAATCCTAAAATTTTTTTGAAGTTATAGCGGAGATCGCGTTTCGTCTATTTTGCTCATATATCGGCTTTGAGAAAAGCAGAGCGCCATCTACAATGCAATGTTACTAATAGAATATCAAGAACAGAAAAAAGGTCAAAACTGGTTTTGGTAGTGAGGCATACATTCAGATCGATAGGTTCCAATAATTTTAATGTCAATGCGTCATAACCCCGACTATATACGGATCTTGTAGTAATGAAAGGATACGTTGCACATCTAGTTCATGCACTGGGCCATGCTGAAATTTCAGCATGGCCCAGTGCATGAACTAGATGTGCAACGTATCCTTTATATATAATACCTTTGGTTGCCAGATGAATAAATTGCCCAACCTCTCAGATACAAGTGATAGGTCCATTTACTTGTACTTGTGGGGAGTGCGGTGGCTCAGTGGTAGACTGTTGGACTTCTTTGCTAGAGGTTCAGAGTTCGATCCCCGTCAGGGAGGATCCGCGTTGTGTCCTTGGGCAAGGCACTTTATCTCGGTTGCCTACAAGGGGGCACGATGACGCCGTGTTGTAAGGCGTACTGCACGTCGGTGGTGCACATGTCTTCAACCGCTGTAACCCCGCTTGAGCGGAGCTTGAACAGAGTTAGAACGTTGAGGAGCTGACAGTTGCTCGTCGATGCTCGGTGGTTCTTTCCGGGTACTCCGGCTTCCTCCACCCGTAAAACTGTCACGATTAACCATTGTTCATAAGTATGTGACCTTAAACACCAATAAATAAATAAATAAATAAATAAATAACTACAAACTATTTTGTGGGATTCTCAAATTCTTTTTGAACTAGCGAGTGAAGGCGAGCAAAGGTGTAGACTGATGCCCAATCAGGGTGTGTCCGGTGCCCCATCATCATGTGCGTCCTTTAAATAAAACGACATCTATTAAACATATCGATGTATGAACCAAAAAATACCCTTAGCTTGTAGTTTAAGAAAAATCCAGGATTGTCGTGGCTCCTTGACTTCCCAGAAATCCATAGCCAAAGACCTGGAACCCCCTGAAAATGAGATTTGTTTGTTTGTTTACTGGAGATTAGCGACACTTTCAACAGCCAGGGTCAACAGCCAGGGTCACATCGTGTTGGGCAGTTTTACGGATGGCTCAACCGGCGAACCCGGAGAGAACCACCGAGCAGCGGCGAGCAACTGTCGGACTTCCCAACTTACTGACCCTACACACAATGTTAGCAACGGTTAATGCAAGTGTAACACCGACGTGCCCGCACGTCTTATTATAGAACGCCACCGTGCCCTTCCTCCATGGGCAATCGGGATTATGAGTTTTGCCCAAGGTCACGACGCAGTTATCGCTGGTCAGGATCGAACCATCGACCTTTCGGTATAAAATCCAACGCCCTAACCACTGATCCACCGCGGTCCCTGAGAAAGAGATATCATGCGACTGTGAGGGGGTTCATTTCAGCAATATCGAACTGGATGTTAATGGAATGGACTTTCTCTGCGTCGCCCACTTCCTCCCTTGATGGCCGAAACCGATCAGCGCTATTCAAGAAAATCGCCATTCTTTTTCCTCAAAACATTGATCCCCGACTGATATCGTCAAGTAAATCGACTTTCGATAAAGTGACGTCCCTTGAAATTCTAGGACCCGCGTTGAACACTCGTGACATCAGCGGCCAATAAAGTCAAGTTTCCTTTTGTAACTTAATAAATGAAATCAACAGACAGCTCTCGGAGCTGTCGTTTTCGTTCATTAAAAGTTATAAATGGAAACTTAGCTTTTCTATGGCAAGCCAATTAGAAGCAACTAATTTACAGATAATCCGCGATTAACCCTTTACCCAACGAATCGGCCACATCCGTCCACGTAATATGCAAATTCAGCAGCTGAAAAAATATTTTTCAAAAAATGTCAATAAAATCATATCATGTGAACCCTCGAGCTCGTTCCAATGAGGGGTCACATGATATGGTTTTGTTGAAATTTTTTGAAAAATTTAAAAAAATGATATTTAAAATAATAAATTTTGATATTGTCTACGTGCCTGCACCTCTACCTACTGAGCCACCGCGCTCCCAGGGTAAAGGGTTAAGAATATCTATCAGTATATTACTGTCCACTTTGGCTCTTTGTTTAGTGAATGTGAATTTACAGAAATTTGCAAATTTTCTTCTTTTTTGGGGGGAGGGGGGGCGGGAGGGGGAGAAGAAAAACTTGCAAACTACGTAAAAATACATTCGCCAAAGTTGATGGTTACTCGGTGTTGGTAGGTGTGATACTGATAGATATTCTTAATTATGGATAATTTATGAAGTAGTTACTTCTAATTAACTTGCCATAAAAAACAAGTTTCCCTTTGTAAGTTTTAATAATCGAAAACAATGGACAGTTCCGCAGTTTTCGTTTATTAAAAATAACAAAAGGAAACTTACATTTATTGTTTGCTATTGTCAAAGGTGCTTTCTAAGCAATTATTTGCTTCTTAATTGTACCTTCCTCGCGCGTTTAATAATTTCAAGGGAGATAACTTTATCGAAGATCGATTTTCATGCTGATATAAGTCGGGGATGATCGTGAGACAATTGTGTCCTCTGCCTGATAGCCCCATGCATAAAAAAATCTTCTTAATTATTGTTTAATGGTACATAATATAATATTTTTAGTGATGTCTGTTTACCTTACAAAAATAGTAGTCGACAATTGTAAAAATACTCCCTGAATGACAATATTTTCATTTTTTGCCCCCAAAACATGGCGCATGACCCCTCATTCAAGGGCTGGGGCAGGGGCTGGGGCAGCTGGTCCCTTCCCCTGAGTACTGTCACCGACAAACTCTCGAGTATTCGTTTCTAACTTATTTTGCGTGCGCCAATATCAATGGATGGGGGTGGGTGTGTATCAGATATAATGGCAGAGGCTGGTCAATAATCACCAATAAAGAAGTTATGCAGTCGGCAGGGTTAGTTCTAAGGCTTATATACAAGCCAGGAAATAAACAATCTGCCATTTGCAGAATGTGGTCCCCAGAAGGTGAATTTGCTGATGCTAACCCATATAGTGGGTTGGAATCCCGAAGTGCATCCTCTGAGTACCTCCTTCTCTTTAGGCCCGATACCTTGATTCAGATTGAGGCTCACAGAGAGTCAATGTAGTAATGCTACCCTGCTGTGTAAGGTAGCAACACTGAATTGACCCCCTTGGAACCTCATTCTGCAGAAATGTATAGTCTTTTGAAGTACAAAAATTATTCCACTCGTAGAATTAAGAATGAAACCGACTCGCCAGAGGCTCGTCGGTTTCATTCTTAATCCTACTCGTAGAATAATTTTTTTATTTGAAAACACTATACGTCTATTCTATATGTATGGTATGGAGGCATCTCGCCGGAGGCGAATCGATTTCATTCTTAATCATACTCGCAGAATAATTCTTTTACTTGAAAACACTATACGTTTATTCTATATGTATGGTAATGAGGCATCTCGCCGGAAGCTCGTCGATTTCATTCTTAATCATATCGCAGAATAATTCTTTTACTTGAAAACACTATACGTTTATTCTATATGTATGGTATTGAGGCATCTCGCCGGAGGCTCGTCGATTTCATTCTTAATCTTACTCGTAGAATAACTTTTTTACTTTAAAACACTATACGTTTATTCTATATGTATGGTACGGAGGCATCTCGCCAGAGGCTCGTCGGTTTCATTCTTAATCCTACTCGTCGAATAATTTTTTTTACTTGAAAACACTATACGTTTATTCTATTTTTATACATATACAAATAACACGTGCGTAATTGTTCTACTGTGGAAAATAAATTAATGTTTTTCAAAGGTTAAATTTCACATTATGTGATAAAAGAAAAAGAAGAAACACTAAAAGTGATATGCCCGCATCTGAAAATTAATTTGGGGGATTACATTTTTTTAACTGAGGGGATTAAAGTTTTCAAACTGAGGGGATTATGTCAGTCTCTGAAAATTAGACAGGGTGATTAGGTACTAAGGGGATGGTTTTGAGGGGGTTGTGTCCTAAGAGGTTTCTGTCCAAGGGGACTTTGTCCTACAATCGCGCGTCCCTGGTACGAACATTTAGGCAGACAAGATTTAAATTTTTTTTAACAAAACTGAAACGCAAGAAGAGTTGACATATTTATGTATATAATTACATTGTTAACGTAGTTATACGTTTTGGGTCCAAATACTCAATTCCCATTGGTCAGCTGGATGAAAACGTCATGACCAATGTAATTCATTTTCCAATAAATACATTTGGTCGAACTTTGACCCGCATTTACGGTAGAGCGCAGCTGGCCTAATGTAATTCGGGCTGTGTTTGGGTGGGTTTTTAACTTTTAGCGCCTCTCGCAGTGATTAACTCCGCTGCTGTTTCTTTGGTGACATTTCCCAACTGTGGCGTAAAGCCCGTTACTAAAATACGCGTTTCCATTTCTAAAGTTGTGAAAATTAAAAATCAGATTTGTGCGCTTTGTCTTTTGTGTGAGGGTGGTTTTTCGCCTCGTTCGTTTGTACATGTTTCATTTTGTCTTTCTGCTTTGTTGTTTGGTAAAAAGTAGTTTAAACAGTTACGGAATGTAATTATAAGAATTAATAAGGGATTCATACAATTTGTACCCATTCCCACACGTTCATACTCCAATAAAGATTATAAAAATTGCATTCAATTCTTAAATAGATGTTCATTGCTTTCGGCATCGTGTTCTAGGCTTCTAAGAGTTAAAAACAGTTTCATGCAAATTCTGCATAAATCTTTGAAGCGATCCCGAGTGTGAAAATTCCTGCAGCTCGGCCGTTATGCGTGTCCAGGTGATCGTAAATAATATTATTATTCATGAAAAATCCACAGGCGGCTTTTCTGAATTAATTCGGTCAATATTGAGTATTCTAACAATGCACACCTTGCGTGAACAGTTGTTGCCGTTAGTACGTATGCACTTCGCACGTCTCCACTAAATGTTTAAGCGTACCGATAGATCCGAGAATGCACTCTTGTCACCTTCATCCGATTCTCCACCACGACGAGAGCACTTGTTGTCGCAAAACGATGCTTTCTGAATGTAGGTCCACGGGATAACGAAGCCATCTGACTATATTTCGGGTTTTTTAGGTGAGAAATAGGTGAGGAGTGGAGGTAGCCCGAGTACCGAAAGAAAACCACTTGACAGCGATGACCAGCTGTCCGACTTTTTCAACGATCTAGCGGATCAAAAGCGTGGCTTGGGTCCTTACGTTGGTTGAAGACACACTGTGATCAGGGGCGTAAATTTGGAAAGGAGGAGAAGTTTAACTCGCTATTCCCTCGGGCTATAGCATTGCAGGTGGCGCCCTGTACCACTCGGGGACGATATGTCGCTTTTTCTTCGTCCACTTTGGTGATACCTGGGTCCAATACTATGAACCTTTTTACAGTTGTATTTTCTAGAATTGTATTTTCCAGTTTTGACGTTGAATGGGTTGAAATGAACCATTATCATTTTCAAACATGTGGCAATTTGCCAGCTGGCAAATTGCCACATCTTTTAAAATGCTAATGATTCATTTTAGTCAGTTATATTAATAGGTTGAAAATACAATTCTAGAAAATACAATTGTAATAGTTTGATAGTATTGGCTCCTGGGCAAATTTTCATTTGAACTCGTCCATCCCAAAATAAGTGCTGGGTGAGAGCTGTCACCTACAGAATATTGAGAACAGAAAATGTCCAACTCCTTTCGGCCATGATACATTCAAATGAGTAACCCAAAATTCAGTATGTCAAAGCCCGGTCTTATTCGGTACTAATGAATGTACGTTGAACATCGGGTCTATGCACGGGTCCATGCCGTAATTTCTACACGAAATACCGTTGGCTGAATAAATTGCTCATCCTTTTAGGAACAAATCAAATATTGATCGTATGGCCTGAATTTGTGAGAGGGGAGCCCTAAGTATGGGGCGCTTGTTAATTAACCTCTCATGGAACCTATGTTTTCTGAGAAGTCAGACCCAGATCTGCAGAGCCGTAAACCCCACTGCTCCCGAAGAAACGAGAACTTATTAAGAAGGGGACCAGGGGTCACAGACCCCGGTCAGATCCAGTTCGAAGCCATTTAGAGGCCGAAAAAAGATCTTGAGCAATGAAGGTCCGACTTGAATTGAATAGCTCTGTTAAACGTAAACAAAAACACATTCAATTTCTCTACACCTGTCGAAGAGTGGGTGCTCTGCATTTTCTTGGAACTATATGTCCTGCTATTGAGAGCAGTTTCGTTCCTAGAATGGATTGCACTTCCGGAAACAACGATACTGCACTTCCAGAAAAGATATAATCCCCGGACCCTCCTAGAAATTGATGCCCTTATATTTCAGGACCCTTTATCCCATTTGCTCTCAGGTATTGGTTCTTCCGAAGGTTACAGTGTACGTATGTATTTGCACTCACTGCGCCGTTGAGGCACAAATGTGCACCCGGTTTCACCACTTTATACATCCTTTTTCGAATTACTGTTGGATAACAGCAGTTATTTGGCGAGCGCTTCACTTTGTTTATTTGTACGGTTCACACTGCTAGTCTGTTTGAATTGTTTGCTTGTTTTTCAGAATTGATTGATCTCTTAAGGAAGTCGGACTTATACCTTCCAACATACACCGAAAGACTTGACGGCTGTTTGTCTTGGCATGAGTGAGGCCAAACTAAATACGGAAGTGACTGAGAGCTGTGCACTGTTTGGACAGCGAATAGTATTGGTTCGTGTCAATTTGTGTTCGGGGTCAACAATTTCGACGACAGACTAAAAATAGGCAAACAGACAAGGCATCTACGGACAAACAAACAAACATTTCCTCAAAATACATTGCGAGCGTCCCTTCCGTATGCTTGGCAACATCTGCGGGAAATCATTGAAGATGCTGTTAAAGAGCATTATCACTTGAGAAAAAAATAAACAGCTACACCTCCAGGCCTGAAAATAAGCAGTCTGACATTCACAAAATGAGGTTCCCATAGGGTGAATTTGATGATGCTATCCCATACAGTGGGCCAATTTATCCTCTGGGTACCTCTTTCTGTTCAGTTTTGAGACCCTGATTCACACTGAGGTTCACAGAGGGTAAATTTAGTGATGCTACCCTGCTGTGCAGGGTAGCATCACTAAATTCACCCTCTGGGAACCTCATTTTGCAGATGACAGCCTGCTTATTTTCTGGCTTGTACACTTCTCATCGAAAAAAGTTGCAATGTTTCCGGAAACGATATTATGATCTCCCATAAGACCACCCTTTTCCTGACAGGACCTCTCATAGGATGCATGAGGTTTGGGCTGTGCTAGGCGTTGAGGCTTCAGGCTGTGAGAGCACGAATGGTACGTGGCAGCTCGTGTTGGATACCAAGTTTCCAGTCCTGTCTATCTCGGGGTAGGCGTAAAGCTAGGAAAGAGGTGCCACAGAGAGACTAGTAATGTAGGTAGGGGATTGTGGGATCCTTCCTCGGGAAAACATTTGTATAAAGCGCCAAATAAATGAATTTAAAACTTCGTGAATTCATCGAAAACAAAAAAAAAAAAAAAACGTACACAACAGGATCAGGAAGTTATACAATGCCTGGAATGTAAATCCCTGCGAAGTTTCGAGATTTTATTCGATTTCGAATCATAAGTGGATATTCGGTTCGATTCGAAATCCGCTGTCTGATTCGTTTCTTTCCGAATCTTTTTACATAAATAATGTTGAAATAAAAGACTGAGTGTAACTCCCGCTAGACTAGCATAAAAACATCTGCACTGATGCCACCAGCAATGCTTAGTCCCAACCACTGTTATTATTATTTATTGGTGTTTAAGGTCACATACTTATGCACCCCAACCACTGTAAACTGAAAATTTAAGGTTTCCAAGCAATATTGACTATGAACTATAATCCTCAGAGGGTAATATTCCAACTACATTATCAAGGCATGCCTTCGACGAAGGCATGCCTTGATGATGTAGTGGGATTATTTTATCAGATGGGACTTGAGCCACCACAGTCGGAACAAATCAGGTTCATAGCACTCCAACCTCCATCGGTCATCTTTATGATGCACTGGTTTATTTCGAGGTTTGATTCGATTTCGAGTAATAGACGTGAACCGATTCGAGAGTCGATTCAAATCGAAAATGTGCGATTCGCAGGACCCCACTGGAATGCAGTCTGCAGTACCTCGCCTGAGTGGTAGAATGTCCTATGTCCCAGAGGGGAAATAACATATCGTCCCATAGGGGAAATAATATACCGTCCCATAAGGGAAATAATATATCGTCTCATAGGGGAAATAATATACCATACCGTCCCATAGGGGAAATAATATATCGTCTCATAGGGGAAATAATATACCGCCCCATAGGGGAAATAATATACCGCCCCATAGGGGAAATAATATATCGTCTCATAGGGGAAATAATATTCCGTCCCATAGGGGAAATAATATACCGTCCCATAGGAGAAATAATATATCGTCTCATAGGGGAAGTAATATATCGTCTCATAGGGGAAATAATATACCGTCCCATAGGGGAAATAATATATCGTCCCATAGGGGAAATAATATACCGTCCCATAGGGGAAATAATATACCGTTCCATAGGGGAAATAATATATCGTCTCACAGGGGAAGTAATATATCGTCTCATAGGGGAAATAATATACCGTCCCATAGGGGAAATAATATACCGTCCCATAGGGGAAATAATATATCGTCCCATAGGGGAAATAATATACCGTCCCATAGGGGAAATAATATATCGTCTCATAGGAGAAGTAATATATCGTCTCATAGGGGAAATAATATACCGCCCCATAGGGGAAATAATATACCGTTCCATAGGGGAAATAATATATCGTCCCATAGGGGAAATAATATACCGTCTCATAGGGGAAATAATATATCGTCTCATAGGGGAAGTAATATATCGTCTCATAGGGGAAATAATATATCGTCTCATAGGGGAAATAATATACCGTCCCATAGGGGAAATAATATACCGTTCCATAGGGGAAATAATATACCGTCCCATAGGGGAAATAATATATCGTCTCATAGGGGAAATAATATACCGTCCCATAGGGGAAATAATATATCGTCTCATAGGGGAAATAATATATCGTCTCATAGGGGAAATAATATACCGTCCCATAGGGGAAATAATATATCGTCCCATAGGGGAAATAATATATCGTCTCATAGGGGAAATAATATATCGTCTCATAGGGGAAATAATATACCGTCCCATAGGGGAAATAATATATCGTCCCATAGGGGAAATAATATACCGTCCCATAGGGGAAATAATATACCGTTCCATAGGGGAAATAATATATCGTCTCATAGGGGAAATAATATATCGTCTCATAGGGGAAATAATATACCGCCCCATAGGGGAAATAATATATCGTCTCATAGGGGAAATAATATACCGCCCCATAGGGGAAATAATATATCGTCTCATAGGGGAAATAATATACCGTCCCATAGGGGAAATAATATATCGTCCCATAGGGGACATAGGACATTCTAGCACTCAGGCGACGAAACTGTAGACTTTTTCAGAAGGTCTATGGTATTCGTTTCTTGCTGGACATAAACCTACCATATAAAATAATACATATATGTTATTATCACTATGTGGGTTTGCCGGACTTCAATACACCAACCATCTCGGAAACTCACTTGTTGGTAATAACAAATTCATTTTACAGCATTCTCCCCTTTCTTGACTTGTTCGCATACATTTCGAAAATCATTCAGCGTCTTTAAATTGTTTTTTTTTGTTCGTCCGAAGGGTATTCAAAATTTTCTAGGATAATCTTTTCTCGCTCCTCTAAAATCACTCGGTTTAAATTAGAGTTTCAAACAGATTTATAATAACCCCTTTCCGGCTATCGATTGTTCTCTTTTTGTTTTGGGGTTTCTTTTTTGTTAAATATTTTTTGCTTGTCGGTTGGGGGCGCGGTGGTTTAGTAGGTAGAGGTGCAGGCTGCAAGCCCAGAGGTCCTCGGTTCGAATCCCACCTGCGGCAACCGCGTTGTGTCCTTGGGCAAGACACTTCACCCCCATTGCCCACGTGGTGGGCACGGTGGCGCTGTGCACTAAGGCGTACTGCACGTCGATGGTGCACTTGTCTTCAACCAATGCTAACCCTGCTTGTGTGGAGTTAGTATGTTGGGGAGCTGACAGTTGCTCGCCGTTGCTAGGTGGTTCTCTCCGGGTACTCCGGCTTCCTCCACTGGTAAAACTGTCATGGTCATGATTAGCCATTGGGCAGAAATATGTGACCTTAAACACCAATAAATAAATACTATAATTGCTTGTCGGTTGTTGGAGATTATTCAAAATTTAAGGGATTATGCTTTCACTTGCCTTGTGGGTGCTGAATTTTGACGTTACAACTTATACATCTGACTGGTTCTAAACTTGGCCAATGAAAGTCTCCGGGGGTAGGTGATGGAGACATTACAACGTACTCACAGGAAAAATATCAATTGAACAATGCATATGTTAGATATTTTATTTGTGCGTTCATTAATTGGTAGAGGGCAGGAAGTCCATATTTGGTCTTTATTCTGAAGCGCAGGTGCCGCAACTTATTGGCTTCACATTCTGTAGATGTGCTCAATATTATTAAACCATTGAACCCTAACGGCCCTTTTTTCCGGTCAGGAACATAGTACGTCATAACGTCATTAAATAGGATGGCTGTTCAGTAAATGTATGGGGTAGACCAATCAATATTTTCAACGTGCAGCCCCGAGGCTGCACGTTGAAAATATTGATTGGTCTACCCCAAATGATGAATATGGACTCTTCTAATTGCTGCCATTGAACTGGCATGGAAGATACCAATAGAGTTCAAAGGGTTAAAGGGAAATTATTAAGTCTGTGTTTGCGTTGCCTTGTTACAATTTATGGGAGAGTGCCTTTCCTCTCGGCACTCTCCCATAAATTGTAACAAGTCAAAGAGGGGGCGCGGTGACGTTGCGGTAACCGGTTCTCGTCAGATCACTGAAGTTAAGCAACGTCGATCCCGGTTAGTCCTTGGGTGGGTGATCGTCTGAGAGATCGATTCAGACTCCCGCGTTGTATCCTTGGGCAAGGCACCTAACCCCGATTGTCCACATAGGGGCACGGTGACGCCGTGTACTAAAGCGTACTGCACGCCGATGGTGCTCATTCCTTCAACCAATCTAACCCTGCCTGTGCTGCAGTTCGGAGTTACGATGTTGGGGAGCTGGCAGCTGCTCGTCGTTGCTCAGTGGTTCTCTCCGTGTACTCCGGCTCCCTCCCCAGTAAAACTGTCACCGATACTATATGACCAATTCTCAAATGTAGAAGAGGGCAGAGAATTTATATATTTTTCTTGATGTCTTCAGACCATCTCTAATTTGGGCACACCTGTAAAGGGCGAGGAACTGGGGTATTCTAAAGACCGTTGCTCTGTTGTTCTCTACGGGTACTTCGGCTTCCCCCACCCGTAAAAATGTCCCACACGAGGTGACCCTGCTTGTCGAAAAGTGTCGTTAAACTCCAATAAACAGATAATAAATATAATAAATAAATAAATAAAGAGATTCCATGAATAACAGGTTTTCTTGTTACATTGTTGTTTTCGGTTGTTAAAGAGAACACATGTTGTTATTGTCAGAAACACCATGCGGTCATGTGTACGAAACCATCTCGAAAGAGCGTAGGCGACGACTATCGAGGGACAATTACATACTTTCTACGAACTAACAAGTTGTGCCCGAAGGTGAGTGAAATACCTCTTCAAGTAACAAAAAAAGTACAAATTAAAATTGCTTCTAGTTTCAACAGCGAAATAAATTTTCAGTGAAGAATAAATTGACTTTTCGTGTGAAACCAAGACAAAGCAGTTTTAAGTTGCAACCCTTTGAACCTTACCCTCTCCGCCCAGAGGCGGACTGGCCCAACAAAAGTAACCAGGAAATGCTTCGGGGCGGACCCGGAGAAAATTTGACTTTTCGAACTGAAAGAAAGCTGCTTTCTATCATCTGGTCGATTAACCCTTTACCCAACGTAACAGCCAAAACCGACCAGCGCCAATTAATTTTCATGATGTTTTCATTTTTTGTCTCCAAAACATAGGTTATGACCCCTCACTGGAACGAGCTCGACGAGCTCGTTCCAATGAGGGATCATAACCTATGTTTTGGAGACAAAAAATGAAAAAAATTAGTTATTCAAGAATCTTTTTTGCAAGTGTCGTCTGCTTTTCATGTTAGGTAAAGGGTTAATGACAGTCCACATGGCGGGCATTTCGATGGCATTTTTGTATCAGCTTCGTCGCTAATTCGGAAAAAAATGCAACAAAGGGGACAAGGGCGGATCTTCCGGTCCGCCCATAGTTTGGACAAATGGAAGAGAATTTTGATTTTTTGACCTGAAAGAACGCTGTCTCCTTGTATCTGAGCGATCAGTGGCTGACTTGACTGCTGGTATATCGAAATGCCCTGTATGTGGACTGCCAATGGCATAGAGGGCATTTCGATATACCGGTAGTTTGTGCAATCAGATCCATTTTGCTATTAGGTCATTTTCACGACTTTTCATTCACCAACATGTGTTGAACTGCGTAAAAAACATTTGGAGGCCACAAGGGCAGTGCCGTATTAACCCATGGCCGGGCCCCTAGGCTTTTAGGTACTTCGGCCTCGGGGCCCCCACCGGCACTTCAATCTTTCACCCCACACCAGCTGACAGCCTGACCCTGGTACGGTAGGCACTATGACGTGACGAAGACCATATCCATTTTGCGAGTCTCCTGAAGAATTCTACGCACAACTTGACATATTATTTAAATATGCATTAAAATAATGTACTGTATATAAATATGTATACAGTATACTTATGAGAGTATATATATGGATAAATACACATGTACATGTATCGCTACGGCGCAGAGTGCAAAGTACCTTTAACCACTGGAGCCCTAAGGTGCTGGTAACAGTGCCTCAGCGAAAAAAAAAAAATGGCGGGCCCCCTATCACTGCGGGCCCCTAGCTTCAGCCTAGTCAGCCTTATGAATAATACGGCCCCGCAGAAGGGCACCCAGTAGGGGGGCCCATCGGGAAATTTCTCGATGGACTATACGCCCAGTCCGTTTCTGCCTCCGCTTCTGTTGAGGAGGGGTGTCTCGGCGTAACCATGGAGTTTATGTTAAGCCTGAACGCAGCTGATCTTGGGTAGAAAGAATTTATTCAGTTTCTCGTTATCCCATCAAAGGATGTTGCAAGCAAGGCAGAGGAATTAAAATTGGGCATTCGACTCGGGGATGAGTTAAGACCGGAAGTTTACAACGTATCATAATTATAGTAATGTGACACTTGATAGTATTGACATTATATATGTATATCGCCCTTTGAGTGCAACAATGCGCTCTCTACAATACTTTTGCATTGCAAATGTCGCCTTTTTGCACTCAAGGGATAATATAAAGCTTTAGAACGCACCCCGACGATTATAACAGCATCTTTGTCTGATGAGTATCGACCAGAGACCATTACTATAAAAATTTTACAATTGTATTTTCTACAATTGTATTTTCTAGTTATGACACTAACCCTTTACCCAAACGTAACGGCCAAAACCGGGCCGTGCCATTCACAAAATTGACCATTAAATTTTTATTACTTTTTCATTTTTTGTCACAAAAACATAGCTTATGACACCTCGTTGGAACGAGCTCAACGAGGTCGTTCCAATGAGGAGTCATAAGCTATGTTTTTGACGCAAAATAGTGCTTCAAGAATTGTATTTGCAAGTGTCGTCTGCTTTTCGTGTTAGGTAAAGGGTTAAATGGGTTGAAATGAACCATCAGCATTTTCAACTGGCAAATTGCCATATCTTTTTAAATGTTAATCATTCATTTTAGTTAGTTGTATTGATAGGTAGAAAATACAATTCTAGAAAATACAATTGTAAAAGTCTTATGGTGATTGGCCCAAGCCTACGTCATAAAAAATACATGACCACCCATCCCTCACCTCATTGGAATACGTAAAATACTTTTCTCAGTTACATGCAGTTCTCTGAACGTAAAGGCTTCTCCACTAGCGTTCTTCTGGCAAAAAAGGGCAAGCTCTGCCCCCCCCCCCCCCCTCGAGCCTTAGGTCAGCTGATCCTCCTTCCCCTGCTTCTCGTGCACTTGGTCACAACTCTGCGTTTTGATTTGATTTACACTCACCCTCACCCTCCATTGCAATTAAACATTTTACAGGAGCCTAAAAGTCGAAATTCAAAGGCAGAGACTGCAGGGAAGAAAATGCAGGCGAGTGAATGATCGCTCTCCCCATTTTGATTTTGCGAGAGTGAAAAATTCAGGAGAGTGATTTAACCCCTTCCTATGATGACAGCCCAAACTGCCCAGCTTTATACACGAACATGACCAATACAACTTTTTTTTTTCATTTTTGCTCTAAAAACATAGCTTATGACTCCTCATTGGAACGAGCTCAATGAGCTCGTTCCAATGAGGTGCCATAAGATATGTTGAAATAAAGAAATGAAAGATTTTAGTAATGCGAGATAATGCTTTGCAAGTATTGTTTCCCAGTTGGGTCAGGTTGACGGGTGATTGAAAAGCAGCATATAACGTGATGTTTAGACATACTTTCTACACACATCATGAAGGAGAGTGATTAATTGCTCCCCTAGTGAAACGTTTAGGAGAGTGACAGCGAGTGAGAGTAACCACTCGCCTTTCCCCTCAATCCCTGCAAAGGTCTACTATTCTGCACCTCTCTGTCTTATCACAGCAATCCGTATGATAACACTAATAAAATATGACACTTGCAAAAACGATTCCCCACGAAAACCCCAGAAAGTGAAGCTATGTGGTAAACAAACTCTGTTTTACTGGCAAAATAAGACCTGGAAACCAGTGCCTGGGGTGGACGCCCTCTGGATGGGCAACATGGTTATAAGCGATTGGCCGGTCTTGACTTTATATCCATGTTGTGGTCATGATTAGCCATCGTGCAGAAATATGTGACCTTAAACACCAATAATAAATAAATAAATTGCAGAAAGCATTTCTGGAATAACTGAAAAATAATTTTGGCCTGAAAAACATGGCATTTGACACCTCAGTTAGCTTGTTCCAATGAGAGGTGATAATCTATATATGTGAGGCTAAAAAATTAATTTCAATAATTTCACTCCGTAGGGTCGCGGTGGCGTTGCGGTAACCGGTTCTCGTCAGATCACCGAAGTTAAGCAACGTCGAGCCCGGATAGTCCTTGGATGGGTGACCGTCTGAGCGATCGATTGGGACTCCCGCGTTGTGTCCTTGGGCAAGGCACTTCACCCCGATTGTCCACATGGGGGCACGATGACGTTTTGTACTAAGGCGTACTACACTTCGATGGCGCGCATGCCTTCAACCAATCTAACCCTGCCTGTGCTGCAGTGCGGAATTACGATGTTGGGGAGCTGGCAGCTGTCCGTCGGTGGTTCTCTCCGGGTACTCCGGCTTCCTCCACCGGTAAAACTATCACCGATACGATCTGACCTTGGCTGTTAATGTGTCGTTAAACCCTAATAAATAAAAAATAAATAAATAAATAAATAAATAAATAAATAAATAAATTTACTCCGCAATTTCATAGCTTCGTTTGTGTGTGTATTGGAGTTTAACGACACCTTCAACAGACGAGGTCACACCGCATCGGACAGTTTTACCGGTGAAGGATGTCGGAATACCCAGAGAGAACCACAAGGATAGCGGCGAGCAATTGTCAGACTCTCCAACTTGCTAACCCTTTACCCAACGAATCGGCCGCATCCGCCCGCGTAATATGCAAATTCAGCAGTCGAGCTCGTTCCAACGAGGGGTCACATGATATGGTTTTGTTGAAATTTTTTGAAAAATTTGAAAAAATGATATTTAAAATAATAAATTTTGATATCGTCTGCGTTGGGTAAAGGGCTAAGCAGATTTAAGCAGCGGTTGAAGGCAGTTTCACCATGGACGTGCAGTGCCCCTCAGTACACAGCGCCACCGTGTCCAGTCGTTGGCAATCGGGATTAAGTGTCTCGCCGGACACAACGCAGTTATACCGCTGGTCAGAATTGTGGGCGTAGCTTGGATTTCCTGTTGAGGGGGATGAGGTATAATTTTTTAGTGGTGCCAGGTCGATATATTTCACAGGCATGTCCGAAGGCCTTAGGCCTGAGGTGGGGACAGGTATGCCTCTCCCATTGGTGGAGGTTCGAGGGCCCCCGAACCCCACCAATGGGAGGGCCATACCCACCCCTACCTCAGGCCTACGGTATCCCCTATCGTAGGTAGGGGTTCGGTGGGGGCTCCCCCGAGAAGAGTTTGAAAATTCTTTACACTCAGGGTGAATCGAGAACCCTCTGGTGATTTAATTTTCCTATTTTGAGGGGGCACTGTAATTTTTAGGCGAGCATGTCCTCCCTACCCCCCCCCCCCCCCCCCGGCTACGCTACGCCACTGGTCAGAATGGAAAGGTCGACCCTTCAGGTTAAAGTCTAATGCTCTAACTATTGAACCACCGCCCTCCGTGGTTTCGACCCTGATTGTCAATACGGGGTGTTCTTCCCTTTTTAAACTGTTT